>JAJOOH010000285.1:0-79861 GCA_029582605.1 Solanum gracilifrons | reverse complement strand
CTCCATACATAAAAAAAAAAAAAAAAAAAAAGAAAAGAATGAAAAAGAGAGATGTGGAATAAATTACAAAAGAAATGGGATTTCCAAATAATTCATGGAGAGCGAATAATAGGATGACTTATCAGCACTAAAGAGAATAATGAAGGAAAAGGAAAGGAAGTGTTGTGAACACCACATATCATGAGGATGAAAGTCACTGAGGCTAAAATGACCATACATTTGCGCTCAGCCCCATTACAAGCCTTGAAAAGACCTTTTTGATCTCGAGTGAGCTGAAACAAGTGTTGATTGGAAAATACGAGCAAACCTATGGGTGAAATTATGCAGTGTTTTCTTCTTTGTGAGTGTGAGTGTTGCATCTAATTCTGAACTTTAAACTGTGAACCATTGTGTGAATATGGAATCATTCTTTGTGTGAGGGCATTTGAACACTATAGTTGAGCTTGAACTTGCATTTGAAGCAAGTATTGTGAGCTCGAGATTCTTTGATAATGGTATGTCACAACTTGAAACTTTGAGTGCACATTTAAATAATTCGATACACCTAATATTTAATTACCTATACCAATTTATCAACAATTGAAACATAATGTGGTAACTTCACGAATAATATAACCCCAAATCATTACTCACTTACATCAGCATCATATGATCATCGAAAAAGAGAGGCAAAAAGAAACCTTATTCCAATTTCCCATAATTTATCCATCTCTCTAATCATTATCTTATCATTAGCCTTTAATTATTTTTACAATCATCAATCTAACCACTGGAACTGACTCAAGAGTTGGGGTTTTGGAGATTGAATCCTTAACCCGAACTAGATGACAGAGATAACCCTTAGAGATCTTCTTTTTGGCCTTAAGGTAAGAAATGAATCAACCCATAGGCGCTAAGCTACTACCCTTCCATTCTAAGATTGGTTCATCTGGAAGCTGAAAACGAACAATCCTAGTTCTACAATCGACAGAGGCATATCAGGAATGTAATCAATCCATGCCTAGAATCATATCGAAGTCTACCATTTCTAACTCTACAAGATCTGCTGAGGTGACTTTCTAGGAGACTGTGACAGGGCAATTTTTGTATTCCCGTCTAGCTATAACTAGGTCACCTACTAGAGTAGAGACTGAGAAAGGTTCTGAGAGAGTTTCTGGACTAACATCAAACTTAACTGCTATCTAAGGAGTAACAAAGGAAAGAGTAGGCCCTGGATCTAACAAAGTATAAACATCAAGATCAAAGACTCGTAACGTACCAATGACTACATCATGAGAATATTCCAGATCCTGGCGAACCTGAAGAGCATAGAGAGTGTTTTGGAGCTATCCACCACTTGTACAAAAAGAGTTTCTCTACTGAGTCAGGTGATTTGCTGGTGCTGACCCTATTTAGAAGGACAATCCCTCAACCTGTGACCAAATTGACCATACCCAAAGCATCTTTTCTTTCCTGCAAGGCACTCGTCCAGATGGTTCTTACCATATTTAGGGCAAGTTGGGTAGGTTTTGGCACCTGTAACACTCCTCTGAGACTTAGAGCCTAATGCCCTACATTTCTAATCGTTACGAAACCTGGAGGATGGGACACTAGCTGATGAAGGTGCTGGAGTTGAAAATTTCTACTGACCTTGCGAGCGATTTCCACCACCCGATTTCTATTAAGAATACTCATAGTTTCCAGTCCTAGCCTTCTTGCTCTCCTTGGCCTGTTCCTTAAGCTTATCACCCTTAACTTGCTGAGCATCAGTCATAACCCTAGAGAGGCACATATCTCCCAGCAACATAGCATTCCTACATTTTTTTTTCACCAAGTGTGACACTCCATAAAGAAACTTGTTCATTTGGGCCCTGGAATCAGCCATCATCTGATGAGCATACCCGGAGAGTTGGGTAAACTTGAGCCGATACTCTTGGACTGTCATGCTACCTTGCCCTAACTTCATTTATTCCTGAGATTTTGCCTCTGTTAGCTCTCTTGGGAAAAACCTTTCCAGAAAGGTCTCACTAAAGCAATCCCAAGAGATAGGAGCTGCATATGTACCCCTGTTCTCCTTCCACTGAGTATACTAGATATTAACTACATCCTTAAGTTGGTAAGATGCTAACTCAACCCGATCATTCCTAGTTACCTACATCACTTCAAAGATCTTCTTGACCTCATCAATGAAGTTTTGGGGATCTTCTCCAACCTGCGATCCTAAGAACTTTGGCGGATTCATCCTAACAAAGTCTCACACTCTGGCTACAGCTGACCCAACACTAGCGTTTATCAGAGCTGAAGCCTGTTGGTTATTCTGGTTGGCCACACTTTGAGCCAACATCTAAATAGCGTTCCTGAACTCTGAATTTGACACTTGTTGGTCTGGGACTGGAGGGGCTGCGTTTGCGTTCCTAGCGTTCACATTCCTAGCGTCAGCTCTACTAGGAGGCATGATCACTGAAATGTATAACGTTGAGTTAGAATAGAATTAGATCATACTTATGCACGATTAGAGTACTAAGAAAAATGAAGATCTTTCCTAAAACACCTTCTAGCCTCCTTCTCATTAGATGTGGTCACTTCACACCCATAAAAAAGACTCTACTTAGTGCGGCTTTTCAGACATCCTACGACTCTTAAGCCTAGGGCTCTTATACCAAGTTTGTCACACCCAGAGCTACCCCCAAGACGCGGACACGGGACATAGGATCACAAGTGACCCCAAGCTAACCCTACTGGCATATTCATGAGCATACTAAAGATAAAGTGAGAAACAAAATTGTTGCGGAAACTAAATCATGAACATTAAAGTGATGGGGAATATCCACGTACTAAAACTGTATATCAATTCTGAGAGTTTAATACAAAAGAAACATCAAACTCAAATTCTAAGCTGAAGCTAAATATGACTGAAAATTGCCTCTAACTGACTAGAAATGTTGGGACATGCCCCAACTAGATCTAGCAAACTGAAACTAAAGATTAAAAGCGATAAGATAAACATGCCACTAGTCTTCAAAGAATGAGGACTCACCACTGATGTTGTTGAACTGAATATCAGGGACCGATCTAAGTGTGATCTGACTGCTGGGACCTGAACCTACATCACGAGTAGATGTAGTGCATTATATGCGTTAGTACTTGAAAGGTAATGAGCATGAGGGATAGAATAAAGCTGAAAGAAACATACAACTTAAACAAGCAATAAAGCAAGAGCATAAGCTGAACATGATATGGATACTGAAATACTGAACATGACTAAACTGAATGCAACGTCCAAGTTATAATACGCGGAGATTGAATACTGAAACATGGTCAATGCAATGGAGTTTGACTGAACTGTAGGAGCTACTAATAACTGATAATAAAACCACATGACCTAAATATGGAGTCCAATGTATATTCCCCATAGAGAGGACCCAATATACCTGGCCAAAGGTATAGAAGCATGCTGGCGTGATCACTAAAATGATGCACACAGAGGGGACTTACAATCTAAGTGGCTCGTAGTTCTTGGACTATATGGGTGACTGACCCTAGTCTAACCTAGTATTAAGCTACTCCCATTAGATTAAATGATTAACATATTATGACTGAATTTCTGTATTGTACTAGATAGCTCAAACTGACATGCAAACTGAGAATATGCAATAATATACTGATAATGACACATTCAAAAACTAAGGCATGTATATCTACAATAACTAAAATATCTGACGTAGCATGTGTAATTCAAAAACTAAAGAAATACATAGCTAGGGTTCTGAAATTTATGCAAGAAATGAAGTAATAACATGATAATCTGATTTGTAACATTTAAATAACTAATTCATGAGAATCTGCTGAAGTTCTAGAAACCCTAGGTTTAATCATGATAAGGGAATCAAGAATCTGACTGAAATCTAGGGACCCAATGGGTGAATGGAACCCACTAATGAAATCCCACATACTTGGTGAATAAATTCACGGAGAAATCCTTTGATTTCGGGGTGGAACTGATGGAACCTTATTGCGTTATTGAACTAGGGTTGGTCGACTCTTTCTACTCTTTCGCTTCTAATTTTTCTAGGTTTTGATAATGATCTGACTTAGGTAAGTTCTAGTTATGTTTCTAGGAAAAAACTAACCCAAACCACAAAATTTAGGGCTAAAACGACGAGGTTTAGAAGTCCAACGAAAAGGAAAAGATCGAAATACCCTTAACTTAAAGCTATAGACAGGCTGACCACGGCCATCTTCACGAATCGTGAAAGGGACGACGGACCGTTAAGTTGGTAGTGGTCTGCACTTAGTCCAGGAACTGGGGCCTCTGATTCATGAGCCTTTACCACGGCCCATGTGGAGGACCACAGACCGTGAAGGTCCCCGTGGTCATCACTTGGGCTGAGGTCTGGAGGCTCAAGTCTGGGGGCCTACTAGTTAATCCCCACGGATGCTCCCATGAGCCGTCATGAAGACCACGAATAGTGAAGGCCCTTGTTGTCTTTACTTGGGCGTGGGTGTTTGAGGGGTTCGCCAAGGGGGCTACTGCCTGACTTCCTCGGGAACTCCCACGGTCTGTGTAAAGGACCATGGACCGTGATAGGGTCTGTGGTCTTTACTTAGACCTGAAGGGTTTGGGGATAGGTTAGGGAGGTCTACTGGTTTAATCACCACGGACGCCACCACGGCCCGTGAAGGGTCCCATAGTCTGATGCCTGGGCCTGGTGGAGTCCAACTCTAGACCACTGGAAGGTCTACAGACCGTGGACCCTGTCACAGTCCGTGAACCTTGTCATGGTTCACTACTTCAGGTGAGTTCTGCAAAAAAACAATTGTGTCTGGTTTTCATGGTGTTAAAATAACCGAACTCAAAATCACCAAAAAACTTATCATCACACTCGATTTGGACGCCTGTACACTTCTTTATCAAGTCTTGTCCACTAGTTTATAACCAATCAGATGAACACGTGACACTGTTATCATAAACAGAGCAAAACAGATGTAACCACGAATGTTTGAACCCAATTCTTAACCCCTCTGGAGATACATCTTTAGCCTTTGTAATGAGAGAAAATATTCCTACTCTCACCTATTTCTAAAGGCTACACTACATCTCATTAATTTTATTTTATTTTTCATTTTGATTCTAAATCCTTTAAATTCTATTCGAGCGGTGTCCCAACATCTCCTAAAATTTTCCATACATTCATGTTACTCACTATATAGTAAAAAAAAACATCACAATCTTATATACTCGCAAGTCGTTATTACTATATAAAATTCGTTTAACCAACAATCTTTATTATATAGTTGCATCCGAATAACAAGCCATCACGAACTCTTATTACCATCATGTTCAGTTAGCTCTTCCCTTGACCATGAAGTCAACTTTTTCATCAACATAACACCTCAAAATCAGTTATACCAATAAAATTCAAGGGACTAACCTAATTTTATACACACTTTCTTACTACAATCTTCATTTTCCTCCACCCAAGTATACTCACTAGACTTGCTTTATCACTAAACTTGTCATTCCGATATCAATCTACTCCTTTGGAGTTTAAGGTAAAATCAACATTCTTCCCTTAGAATCCTCAAGATACACTTCACAACCTAAATACATTAATATCGTACCAAATATCCACCACTAAAAATTTTCTTAAAAAACAAAGCTTAACCCAAGCGTCCGTAGTAACAAACTAGTTGGTTTCCCAAATATGAAAGCAACATTAAATCTAATTAGACGAGAAGGTGGTACAACTGATAACTCTTTAAGTCGTTAGTATTCGCCCTTGCAAATCAATATATCCATCTTCATAAACCACTAGTGCCATATCGTGAGAGTTTGATAGATCCATAACTAGAAAACACCATACTTATGGAAAAGATCATACCCAAATAGCCCACAAATTTCTACCCATTGAATAAGTGCAAAACTTTATCAAATTCGTTCTTTTTCTAGCCCAAGTGATTTGTGTTCTTCCTCAGATCAAGTCGATAACAAAGTAACATATTTCATAACTCTAATCAAGTAACCATCGATAATGTTGTAGTATTCGTATCGTGACCATTTTTTTATACACTCAATCTATGAAATCATAGTAGAGATTCTGACCTTAACTGGTGCAACATAATTTCATTATTCACTACGCAACGTATACATGTTATGACAATTTTATTAACTTTATTTCCTAAAGTTACGATGTTCATTTTCTAGCTGTCCCTTACGAAACTTCTTGCATGTTGTCAAATATCTAGATATAGTACAAAATTTGACCTCATAAGCTGCAACACATATCTTCCGATTCTCTACATTTAGGAACTAATCTCTCTTCCTATTTCTCAAAGTCCGGGATACATACCTTTCTATGAAGAAGCTAGAAAATGTTGTCCAAGTCATATCTAGTGCCTTAACTGTCAGCACACACTCAACATGAGACCGCCACCATATTTTGGCTCCTTCTTGAAACTAGTATGTCATAACTCAACACCAAACCTCTCCATTAAATTCATCTTATGAAACAGCTCATGACAATCAACAAGGAAATCATAAACATCTTTATATTCAATAGCCACGAAGAATCGGGGTTACAACTTTAAGAACTTAATAAAATATAATGTTGGTCACTAGTCATTACATGACATGTAGTCTATCGGAGAAACATGCCTATTTCAAATGACACATCCTCTCTTTCTGGAATTGGTGTTTCCACTTCTACTACTCTAGTACTAACCATATGCGAAATAGAGTGAAGAATTCATATACCAATTTGTATCACCAAGATACCAATTGGATTAACGTAATAGCATGAAAGAAAGAGAAGATTTTTCCTAAAGTCCTATAGCCTCTCGAAGAAAAGTAAAGGCGTCCCCATACCGTTCTACAAGACTTTACTAGACTTATATTTGTGTTATGAGATCACCGAACCTAAAGCTCAGATACCAAGTTTGTCACGATTCAAACCGAGTCATGAGTGACACCCACACTTAACCTCCTAGGTGGGAGAAACCAATGAATTCAACCCCAACTTATATTTAACATTCAACTTACAAAATACTAACAATAATGCAGAAGCTTAAATCTTTTTAGTGTAAGAACACAAATCCATTAAAGTCTACTATATGTCATGCTTAAACCTGAAAGTTAACACATCAACGACATCTAATCTTCAAATACTAAGTCTAAGATTACTAAAAACACTAAATAAATTAATAAAATAGTTTATGTCTGTAAACTAAGGACATCATGCCATTACAAAGAGAATCCAATACGATCTTGAATGAATAGCTCCCCCTGGGACCTGATATGCTGGAGACTGGCTAGAGCTGAGGGCAAGTCAAAGTTGTTGGTACACTCACTGCACTCCACAAAATAAAAACAAAGAAAAACACAAGTAGGACAAAGTACAGGGCAACATGTACTAAGTAGATTTCATCGGCCGACTCAAAATAGTAACTAATATGCATAAAGTAATAGTTTAAAATCAACTTTAGCACTTAGCAGATGACAAAAACAATCAATCTGAACAAGTGGCAACTGAAGCAAGTACTTAATCAATCACAGCATCAACCACATAGATGAGGACTCATGCCTCCACACCGCACGCTCATTTGGGAAATGGGTTCTTTGAGATTGAGTACATTTAGTTAATTCAATATGTTTTCCTATTTAATGTTACCATGTCAGAACGTGAAATTGCAATCCCATAATACCGTGTCGGAAGGTGACACCCCGATCCAATGATACCGTGTCAGAACGTGACACCCCGATCCAATAATCTGTGTCTAAAGTGACACCCCGATCCAATAATATCGTTAATTTATCATTTATGATTATCATTTTTCACTGAATTAACAATATTTCATTCTGCCTTCTTTATTCAAGGCATCACTTCGATTGAGAAAGTTCGAGATTATAAATTTCACGGTCTTAGGATTTCAGACCAATCACAAACCACACAATCAAGTACATAGAGAACTTTACAATATCACTCAATACATATTAATCACTATTAAGAGTCTATCTATGAAATAGAATAAACAATAACCTACCTCCACCGAAGAACCGAAGTCAAGCAAGCTACTTCTCCAATACTTTTCCTTTCCTCAATGCCTCCGAACCTATCCCATCTATCCAGTATATATGCATAATTTGTATGCTAACAAGTCTATAAATACTCATACTATTCTATGTGTAGCCTAGACCCAAAAACTCACCTAATTCTATAATCAATTTCCTAAATTCAAACTTAAGGATAAGTCTTAATTCCTCCAAAGAGCATAACTTTAATGAAATTTAAATAATTCGATACACCTAATATTTAATTACCTATACCAATTTATCAACAATTGAAACATAATGTGGTAACTTCACGAATAATATAACCCCAAATCATTACTCACTTACATCAGCATCATATGATCATCGAAGAAGAGAGGCAAAAAGAAACCTTATTCCAATTTCCCATAATTTATCCATCTCTCTAATCATTATCTTATCATTAGCCTTTAATTATTTTTACAATCATCAATCTAACTAATAAATAATAATTTAACCTATCCAAGTGATAACCCATGTCGTACGGAAACATATTTCCCAATTCAAATCTCTTATTCAACCCACCACTAATTTTCTAATTGTTATCTATTCACCAAGCTTTAATTATATAGCCACCAACCGATAATTATATGTAAACCAAATTGAAACCGTAAATAAGGTTTACCTGAATCGACTTTTTTCCATTACCGTTTGTGCCCAACCAACAAGCCCTCTTTTCTTTTCTTTAACCACTAATTAAATAAATTATTAAAACTGTCCCATTAATTTTTTAATTATAGTTACGAATAGTCCAAAATTCTCATTTAAAATCTATCGAAAGAGTCTTCTATGCAATAAAAAGCTCTAGTACTCAAAACAACCAAAGTACTCAAAACAACCAAATGAATCATTACAGTGGTGTTCATAATGGGAGCAACAGGAACGGGAAAATTCCGTCTCTCTGTTGACCTTGCGACCCATTTTTGATGAGAAATAATCAACTCGGTCAAAATGCAAGTATATAAGGAACTTGAATTTGTTAGAAACAAGATCACAATCACTGAGAAACAAGGTGTACGACACTATTTGTTAGGTATACATATTTATTTCCAACAATATTTAAATCAAATGACTACCTAGATAATTTAATTGTAGTAATTGCAGATTCTAGTGAAAAATATACTTTACTATTAATTTTATATTTACAAGATTTTTTAATGTATGTATGCCTGAGTGGTTTTCATCAGAATATTTACTGTTGTAAGCTAATTATTATTTTAATTTTATTTTATGTGTAGCTAAAATGAATACTTTCATCAACAATAACAAGCTCAACAAGAAGAAAGTGGTGTTCATAATGGGAGCAACAGGGATGGAAAAATTGTGTCTCTCTGTTGATTTTGCCACCCTTTTTCGAAGAGAAATAATCAACTCGGACAAAATGAACATATATAAGGGCCTTGAAATTGTTACAAACAAGATCACACACACTGAGAAACAAGGTGCACGACACTATTTGTTAGGTATATATATTTATTTCCAACAATATTTATATCAAATGACTACCTAGATAATTTAATAGTACTAATTGTAGATTCTAGTGAAAAATATACTTTACTATTAGAAAATTAATATATATATATATATTATTTATATTTTATATATATTTTTTTTTTTAATTTGGTATAGCAATTAATAAGTTTATAATCACATTTTTACTATAAAAGCCCAGTTGTCTGTGATCTTCTAACGATGTACATCTAATAACTTTATCCTAAAGTATATTTAATAATTATTACCAAAATTCAAGTTAACATATCTATAAATTTTTCAAAAGTTATTCTTATCCTAAAAAATATCAATAATTCTAAATATGGTATGTCAATTAATAAGTTGACAAACAGATTTTACTATAAAAGTTGAATGTAATTTCTTTCATAGCCACCATAAAAAAAAAAAAATTCTACATAGTATATTCCATCTCAAGCAAGGTTTCTACTTATTAACTTTATATTTACAAGATTTTTTAATGTATGTATGCATGAGTGATTTTCATGAGATTATTTACTATTGTAAACTAATTATTATTTTTATTTTATTTTATGTGTAGGTAGTATGAATACTTTCATCAACAATAACAAGTTCAAGAAGAAGAAAGTAGTGTTCATAATGTGAGCAACATGAATGGGAAAATCCCGTCTCTCTGTTGACCTTGACACCCCTTTTTGAGAAGAAATAATCAACTCGGACAAAATGCACGTATATAAAGGACTTGAAATTTTTACAAGCAAGATCACACACACTTAGAAACACGGTGTACGACTCTATTTGTTAGGGATATGTATTTATTTTTAACAATATTTATATCAAATGACTACCTAGATAATTCAATAGTAGTAATTGTAGATTCTAGTGGAAAATATACTTTACTATTAAAAAATTATTTATTCCAATTCTGAGAAAGTGAATTTGATCACATTTTCTTAGGTGAAATTGTTCCAAATTTCAACTTCACAGCTGAAGATTTTTGTTTGCAAGCTATTGTCTACATAGAAATTTTTTGAAGACTAAATGTGTTCCAACTATTGTTGGAGGGTCAAATTCGTATATTGAAAAACTTGTGGAAGACCTTGTGTGTAACATCTCACACCTAGAAACAATTATAAAGAGTTTAAAATATGAAAATATTTATTTTTGGAAAGAATATGGAAATCTGGAAATTTTTATCTAAGTTAAGAAAGTGAGTTTTGGCCATTTTCAAACGGTCATAACTCCTAGGTCAGATGAGTTAGGAGCGGCTCTTGATATGGTTGGGAAGCTGTTGGAGATATCTTTCCAACGCTGCCAAGTTTACTCGATTTCGACAATGTATGAGTGAGTTATGCCTTTCGGAAGTTGGGCTGTTGGATTGAGGAAAGTCCAAATCCTGATTTAAGGAAGGGCAGACTAGTCTTTTCTCTAATTAATTTCCTAATTCATTTTTAGGGATTTATTTGGGTAAAGACAGAACTTAATTAAGTTTTAGGAAATTAGAATAGGCTTAGGGCTTGGAGAAAAGAAAAAAGAAGAAAGAAAGGGAGAAAAGCCTAGATTTCGCCAAGAACGTCAAGCGTTTGGAGTGGAATTCATTGGGGGTGAGCCCTATTAAGGTATGTGAGATCTTTTAGTGATGGGTTAGTTCACCACACACCAACTCGATTCAATTCAGCGATTTTGAGTTGTTTACATGTTAAAAGGTGAAGTTCTTGAAGGATATCGTTAAGTTCTTAGATTGGTTGTGTTGTTGAAGTTTCTTGTTGATTTGATTCACGTTTCCGGGTGGATTTTTGAGTTAGATCTGTTGTAAGTTGAGAGTACTAATGACCCTAACTGTTTGGGAAACGAGCTAGGGAAGATTGGAGGGTTTAGAGATGAAAAATGAAGGAGAAAAGTCCAAATTTTCTGGGTAAAGGGGTGGGGCGCCGCGCCAGCCAGCGCGCCCCAAAGCAGTGTCTAACGTTTTGACCTTCGGGCACTGCGCCAGCCAGTGTTCCCCAGCATGTACTCTGAGGTTTGGGGCCTGGCGCCCCACGCCTCTCAGAGCGCCAAGGACGCTAGTTCAACCCATTCTAACACTCTAAGGTACATCTAACCATCATGAAATCATCCAGAAACATGAGATCATGAACCTTGAATCCATAATCCAATTCAAGGAAAGTTAATATCAAAGTCAAAGAAGTTAAGAGTCAAGTCTAGAAGTTAAGAAGGAAGTCAAAGCAAATTTTCTTAAAGTTTTCAATAGTCTTTAACAAATATTTTAACTTCGTTTTAAGGATCAAGTTTCAAGTTAAGCAAAGAGTAAAGAGTCAATTTCATTTCTCAAAAGCTATAAGGGAACTACGTATTCCCAAAGAGTTTATAAATGTTTTTACACATTTGAGCAAGAAAAGGGAACATCGATTCCAAGAGAGCTTTTAAGCTAAGTCTTGAGTAATTAACTCAATTCAAAGAAAGAGTTTTGTTTTTTTACAAACATATGAGCTACGTATATTTTGGAAGTAGTATTGAGCACCGATATGGGGATGTAGTTCATATTAACTCAAGTCTCTCTAAACCATGTAGCCATCCTGGGTAGTAAAGGATCATACTTTTTAGATGACTCCTTAAGATGATTTTAGCATAGACTAGTGGATCCACTAAGTTAAGCGTTCTATATGACGGCAAAGTATAGGACAGTTATGGCAGCATGGGCAAGACGATGTATCACCACTTAGTCTCATAGTGGTGGTTGTCGGTTAGAGTATCTCCCACAAAAGTTATATTACTTTTATATACATGTAAAGTTAAGTTTGTTATTGCTTTATCTTTAACGAACTAAGTTGTTTACATTGTTTTACAAGTTATATATATATATATATATATAAATATATTTCATGTGTCTTATTGCTTTATTTTGAGTTCAGTTATTCATGAGTTGTACAGAGACAAGGTAACTGTTCCTTCTTACTCTTTTCAAGCTTAAGTTTTTGTTTAGCATTCCAACTCGCATACACGTACATTCAATGTACTATGTCAATTGGCCTGCATCGTCTTATGATGCAGACGTAGGTAACCAGGATCAACATCCAGCGCCTCGTTGATCTAGTTGAGCACTCACAGTCAGTGGTGAGCCTCCTTGCATTCTGTAGGACTCTTTTATTCTCTTTTAGTCTTTCATTATGAGGATATTGTGGGGTCTGTCCCAGTATCCATCTCAGTATTATAGAGGCTACATAGACAGTCAGATAGTTAGTTATGAGTCTCTTATATATGTATTTGCAGATACTTTGTTTTGAGACAAAAGTTGCCAATTGGGCTAAGATGTTATCATTTAAAGTATTACATGAGTTTATTTTGTTGAGTTAAATCTTCTGTTGCGTTAAGTAAGCCAGATCAAGGGTTCTCTTGGGGCCAGCAATGGTCTCTGACTGACAGCCACGTCCAGGGAGTAGGTTCGAGGCGTGACATTATGTTCATGTTCAAATATAAGTATGTGTTTGCAACAACTTTTAAAATGACAGAAAATAAATGACAATCACAATAAAATAAGAAGAAACATAACTTTATTGATAAATATGCGGGTACAATTCTGTTCCTCCCTTGATTCTACTCTCCTAAGATTTATACATGATTCGAGGGCCATTAGTGGCGTATTTCTCGAACTAGAATGATTTAGATTTGACCTCTATATGAGTATTCCATGACTTTTGTGGAATATATTCAAGATCCTAATCTTGAAAACTACACAATAGTTTATGGGATATTATGAGATGCCTTTTAAGGGAATTTAGTACCCTTTATATAGGCATAAACTAGAGTTTAGGGTTGAGTAGGCTCTAAGAATTCTAATTGAAACTGAACACATCTTCTAGCTAGAGTCCCAATTCGAATTGAACACGTCTTGTAGAGTCCGCAAAATTTCAATGTCTACAAATGTTCCCTGCTTCAAGGCTTGTCGGAGTGTAGACTTGATGAAATTCAAAGATGAGGCTTGAAATACTCATTCTACGGCATTTGCAGCTTCAGATTTTCAGATTTGATTTAAGAGAGAAGAGATGAAGGGCGGATTTGGTCCCACTAGGCGAGACAATTTGTTTGCAACAAATTTAAAAAAGTGACAGAAAATAAATGGCAATCACAATAAAATAAGAAGAAATATAACTTTATTGATAAATATGCAGGTACAATTAAGTTCCTCCCTTGATTCTACTCTCCTAAGATTTATCCATGATTCGAGGGCCGTTAATGGCGTATTTCTTAAACTAGGATGATTTAGATTTAACCTCGTATTCCATGACTTTTGTGGAATATTCGAGATCTTGATCTCTAAAAGTATCCAAGATTATATGGGATATTTTTAGATGTCTTTTAAGGGAATTTAGTACCCTTTTTATAGGCATAAACTTGGGTTTAAGGTTGAGTAGTCTCCAAGAATCATAATTTGAATTGAACACAATTAGTAGAGTTCCAACACGAATTGAACACATCTTGTAGAGTCCCACAAAATTTCAATGTCTACAAATGCCCCCTGCTTCAAATCTTGTCGAAGTGTAGACTTAATGAAACTCAAAGACGAGGCTTCAAGTACTCATTCTTCCACCTTTGCAGCTTCAAATTTTCAGATTTGATTAAAGAGAGAAGAGATAAAGGGCAGATTTGGTTCCACTGGGCGTGCCAATTTGTTTGCAACAAATTTTAAATTGACAGAAAATAAATGGCAATCACAATAAAATAAGAAGAAACATAACTTTATTAATAAATATGCTGATACAATTATGTTCCTCAGTTGATTCTACTCTCCTAAGATTTATCCATGATTCAAGGGCCGTTAGTGGCATATTTCTCGAACTAGGATAATTTAGATTTGACCTCTATATGAGTATTCCATGACTTTTGTGGAATATATTCGAGATCCTGATCTTGAAAAATACCCACCCAAGAGTTTATGGGATATTTTGAGATGTCTTTTAAGGGAATTTAGTACCCTTTATATAGGCATAAACTAGAGTTTAGGGTTGAGTAGCCTCCAAGAATTCCAATTGAAACTGAACACATCTTCTAGCTAGAGTCCCAATTCGAATTGAACATGTCTCGCAGAGTCCGCAAAATTTCAATGTCTACAAAAGCCACCTGCAACAAGGCTTGTCGGAGTGTAGACTCGATGAAACTCAAAGACAAGGCTTGAAGTACTCATTCTTTTACATTTGCAGCTTCAGATTTTCAGATTTGATTTAACAAAGAAGAGATGAAGGGCAGATTTGGTCCCACTGGGCGTGCCAATTTGTTTGCAACAAATTTTAAAGTGACAGAAAATAAATGAAAATCACAATAATATAACAAGAAATATAACTTTATTGATAAATATGCAGATACAATTCTGTTACTCCCTTGATTCTACTCTCCTAAAATTTATCCATGATTCGAGGGCCGTTAGTGGCGTATTTCTTAAACTAGGATGATTTAGATTTGACCTCGTATTCCATGACTTTTTTGGAATATTCGAGATCCTAATATTTAAAAATACCCAAGATTTTATGGGATATTTTTAGATGTCTTTTAAGGAAATTTAGTACCCTTTATATAGGCATAAACTAGGGTTTAAGGTTGAGTACTCTCCAAGAATCATAATTTGAGTTGAACACAATTAGTAGAGTCCCAACTCGAATTGAACACATTTTGTAGAGTCCCACAAAATTTCAATGTCTACATATGATACTTTCATTATTTGGATTGATGTAGAGCAATCAGTCTTGAACCGTAGAGTTGGCATGTGGGTTGATCAAATGGTCAATGCAGGTAATTTTTGTAATTGTTTTATGTATTAATCAAGATATAATCATGCATCTAGCTAAAAACTTTTCTTATATAATTTTCTTAATAATATTTTTTGTTATCAAATCTGTGTTCCTTTAAATAAAACTCTTCTTTAAATTTATGTTGCATGCAGCACTAGTGGATGAGGTGCGGCATATTTTCATTCCAGATGCAGATTACACCAAAGGAATAAGATGTTCCATTGGTGTCCCCGAAATGGACAAATATTTAAGAGAAGAAAAAAATATAGACGAAGATGATGAATCAAAGAAGATGCTTCTTCAATCGTCAATTGCTAATATCAAGAGTAATACTCATTTATTAATTTGTCACCAACTTGACAAGATCCAACGGTTAACGCCTTTCATAATGACATTTTTAAAAAAATAATTTTTTATCTGAAATAGAATGATGCTTTTTAAAATTGGTTTGTCATGTCGTTCAACATGACACTTTTTATATTGTTATTCCATTTCATATTGACATTTTTTTTATTCATGATGTTATTAAGTTTGAATTGCTGCATTGTTTAATACATTGTTCATATGAGGCCATGTTTGCATATTTTATATTGCATCTATGCTATATTTGTTACTAACAATATTACTGCAGATTTTGTGATAAACCATTCATATTAAGTTAAAGATTGGGTTGTCATCTCCATTCAAATGGCAAGTAAATTTCAAGTTGGGTCGTCCTCCTTTCAAAGAGACGTTGGGTTGTCACCTCGTTCAAAGTGACATGTTATATTCAAATTGGGTCGTCCACCTTTCAAAGAGACACATTGGGTTATCACCTCGTTTAACGTGACATGTTATATACAAGTTGGGTCGTCAGCCTTTCAAAGAGACATGTTGGGTTGTCACCTAGTTCAAAGTGACATGATATGTTCAAGTTGGGTCATCCGCCTTTCAAAGAAACATGTTGGGTTGTCACCTCGTTCAAAGTGGCATGTCATGTTCAAGTTGGGTCATCCACCTTTCAAAGAAACATGTTGGGTTGTCACCTCGTTCAAAGTAACATGTCATATTCAAGTTGGGTTGCTCGCCTTTCAAAGAGACATGTTGGGTTGTCACCTCGTTCAAAGTGACATGTTATATTCAAATTGGGTCGTCCACCTTTCAAAGAGCCACGTAAGATTGTCACCTCGTTCAAAGTGACATGTTATGTTCAAGTTAGGTCGTCCACCTTTCAAAGAGACACGTTGGGTTGTCACCTCGTTCAAAGTGACATGTTATATTCAAATTGGGTTGACCGCTGATGAGCCCACGATTTGGACTCATTTAGATCTTTATTTTAATAGATTTAGTGTCTTCAGATGCTTATTTTGTGCCGATAATTGATGTAAATCCTTGAATTCAGGTATTTGGATTGAGGAACAAAGAATGGACACTATTGAGCAAAAAGGAACAATAGTGACTCAGCCAGAGTCCCTCCAGCTTCCACATCAGTAGATTCAGTGCCAGCTCAGGCACCTCCCATGGCTCATGTGCCACTGGTCATCCCTCCACCTAGGCTTCTCAACAGATTGATAGGCGATTGTTTGCAAGCCATTCTCGAGGAAAAGTTGTTATCCATAGAGGGCCTGGAGGGAAAATACCCAAATGTGTAGGACACCCTCCACTACCTTATGTTTGATCAGTTTACCAGGACCTGAGGCCCTTACATTCCTTCATGGGTCTGGGAGTTCTATGCAGCCTACGGTGACTTGGTCCCGAAGAGCAAGAAGAAGGAGAGTGAGTTCAGACTGGTGAAGTCTGACATGGTACGGGGAAAGGAAGTTGGGTGCAATAGTGAGTATATAGACAATGTACTGGGTAGAGGTCTGCATTCTACACAGCCTTATGTTGGATTCCCTGTTGCTCAGTCCTTAGATGATTTGAAGGGCTGGCTGGCACCGCTGATTTCCGATACCACCCCGAGGTGGATCGAGGCAGGAGCCCCTATTGAGAAGACGGATTTGCATATTGTTGCTCGTTTCTGGTTTGGCTTCATCAGCACCACCATAATGACCTCCAGAATGAGTGTATTCTACGCCATCCTAAGAAAGCATGCCTTGGAGCTATCACATCTCGGAGGAGCATTGACCTGGGAAGGAGATGGCCATGAGGGCCAAGCAGAGGAAGAATTCCTTACCTTTCCCAGTCTTGATCAAGGAGTTATGCCGGCGAGCTGGAGGACCTCGAGATGATATGAGGGACATTAAGGTGACCCTGTCTTCCTCCACTCAAATTCGGCGCGTTGAGGCCGACTATATTAGAGATGAGGCTGACAGGACGAGGGCAACTTCGGTGGACACATCCCCGGAGGTGGATATAGATTCGATATCTACAGAGGCGTAAGGCCTACTCCAGCCTCTGGGACTTCAGGTACTTCTGCCCCTTCCTCCTTTTCACAAGCTCCAGGCACTTCTACTTCCTCCTAGCAGACCAAGATTACTCAGGCGATGCTCCTGAAGATGGGGCATCTGGCCCATTCAGCTGATGTGAGGGTGACCCAATTAGAGAGATATGTCCCCTTGATGATTGAGGTTGTTATCTTAGCTGCACTGACCCCCCCCCCCTACCCAGACTACCATTTACACTCTCACCACGAGAGTGGAGGCTTGTGAGAATAGGCAAGGGGAGACCTTCGAGTTTACAACTTTGAAAACCGAAGTTGCTGATCTGAGGAAGGACGTAAACTATCTTAAGTCTACTGACTTCACATCATTGCTGGAAGCTGCAGAAGATATGGATGCTCCTGAGGTTTCAGAGATTCCTCTAGCCACCATAAAGATGTGCATAGGGACGATGCAGCAGTTGAGAAGTTGAATGCCGAGATCGACGAGGAACAGATATAGATACGGGAGGAGAGCATATACAGAGATTGTCGGATATTGAAAAGACGATTATGCAGTTAGTGATCCAGACATCGTTGATCGAGACGTCCATGGCAGCCCCTAGTGGGTCTAGTTCTGCTGTTCCATCTGAGGTGACTCCGGGCACTGATGCCATGTAGACTGATGCACCGGGCACTAATACTTAGACAGATGGAGTAACTAAGTATATAGGATCCTTTCTTTACATCCCTCTATGTCTTACTTTATTCTGACTTTTGGATATTTTAGTTTTTGTTTGCATTTGAAGACAAATGACTTTATTTGTGGTGGGGTGAGGCCCACCTTTTGTGTGACCTCTTGTGAATATTGGTTTTGTTTATATTTTGAGTTTTGATCTAAAATTGTGTTTTGCACTGTTTTGTAGATGATTGATCTTGTGGCTCCTTGTTTTAAATGATAAATGATATTTGGACCCTTCCGAGCCACCTCTTGTTTGTGTTGAATGTGGGTATTCTTTTGCAAATTTTAGTATCAGTTTTGATCAATACCGATGAATTGAATGGTGCTCATAACGAACAAAAATAAATGTGCGGATACGATGAGGCCAAATGAAGTTGCATAGAAAATATGTGAACTATTTGCATCTCATTGTGACTAGCCAAGTATTGAATTGAGTCTCTTGTGATAAGCATTACACACTAGCGAAAGTGTGGAGTCTTGTTTGACTTTGGTGTCAATGCCTTGTCTGATGAGCTTAACATGAACCATGTGTGATGACACCTAGAATTTCCCTTGTTGGTCCGGTTGACTAAGTGAGGCAATATATTGAAAAGATCTAAGGCAACTTTGAAGAGTGTGAACCAATTTGATATTATACCTCTTTTGTGGCTTACCTTGTGAGTGTGTGAACCCCGTTTTAGCACCCTTTGAGCCTTAACCTTTTCTTTGAAGAAACTTAATGACACTGTGACCTTTCTTGATCCATTACCCATAATCCTCATGATTTGTTGTTTGTTTGAATAGCCAACTTAGGCCAAAAGCCTAAGTTAGGGGTGTGGTGAAAAGAAAAGGTAAATCAAGAAGTGCAAGAAAGTTCTCTTTCAACCATGGTTTTGGGAAAAATAGAATCCCCCACATACAAAAAAAAAAGATGAAAAGAATGAAAGATAAAAAAAATGAAAAAGTTGTGGAATAAAGTGGTGAAAATACAAAGAAAATGGGGTTTCCAATAGTCCATGGAAAGTGAATAATGGAATGACTTATGAGCATGAATGGAAATGATAAAGAAAAGAAAAGGAAGTGTTGTTCGCACCACATTTCATGAGGACTATAGCAATTGATCCTAAATGACAATACATTTGCACTCACCCCCATTACAAGCCTTGAAAAGACCTTTTTCATCTTGAGTAAGCTGAAACAAGGGTTGATTCGAAAATGCGGGCAAACCTATGGGTGAAATTATGCATCAAGTTCCTCTTTGAGAGTGTGAGTGTTGCATTTTATTCCGGAGCTTTAAATTGTGAGATTGTGTATGAATATGGAATCATTCTTTGTGTGAGGACATTTGAGTACCTTTGTTGAGCTTGAACTTGCATTTGAAGCAAGTATTGTGAGCTTGAGATTCTTTGATATTGATGAGTCACAACATGATTCTTTGAGTGCACAATTGATCTTTGCATGAGTAAGTTGAGTCTTCCTGTGTTCATTCATGATTGAGTCTTTTATAGCACTGTTTGGGACGTCCTTTATGAACTGCTGAACTTAGGTTTTACTTGAGGACAAGCAAAAGTTTAAGTTGGGGGTGCTGATGAGCCCACGATTTGGACTCCTTTAGGGCTTTATTTTAATAGATTTAGTGTCCTCAAATGCTTATTTTGTGCCGATAATTGATGTAAATCCTTGAATTTCAGGTATTTGGATTGAGGAACAAAACATGGACACTATTGAGCAAAAAGGAACAAGGCAGCTAAAAGAATGAAGAAAATAAAGCCTGAGGATTGCCTAATCCATTAGGTAAGTCGCCGAAAGGCCATTGTCTCGCCTAATGTTCTAGTGTGTCGAGCCCTGAGAGAGAAAATCAAGTCGGCGATAGAAAGAAGCAGTTGGCAAGTCACCGATCTGTTCCGCAATGCAGTGCCATATTGCCTAAAGTACAAAACCTGAAGATGCTGAATGCCAAAGAAAAAAGGTGATAAAATTGACCAAAGGGTGGATCGGCGATCTCGACTTATTGTCCGAATGGTCCTTCGCAGCACATTTTTGGGCAACTATAAATACGGTTTTCAAATTCTTAGTTTAGTTTCTAACATTCAGTAGTTTTCATTATTATTTAGTTTTCAAGTTGAGAGCTTAAAACTGAGTTTTTGGAGACATTTTTCCTTAGCTTTGAAGATTTGAAGATTTCCATTTCTAAGAAATTGGAAGTGGGTGTTGAAACATCTTCATCTTAGACCTTTGTAAAGACTATATCAATTGTATCTAGTTGATTGAAACACAACTTGGTAACGATTTTTACCTTTTTATAATGTCTAGTTACAACCCCAATTCTTGGGGTGTGATTATGTGATTATGGATTGATATAACTGTTGGGTATTGTTAATTGATAGTTTAATTGTTGTTTAAAGATGTTTTTGTTCAGTAATTGTGGTTGAATTTAATCGGTTGTAGTTGCAAATACAATCTTAACTTCATGTTTTTGGCTTGCTCTAGAGAGAGATTTTAAAACCAAAATTTCTGAATTGATGGTCTGTGGGTATTAGGTTGTTATGGGTTTAGCTTGAGAGAGTGAACCCTAAACCATTTTCCACACATTCAGTTCGAGAGAGTGAATGGACTAAAGCGAAGGCTGTGCTTAATTGTTAATCATTGGTATTCGAGAGAAACCAATCTAATTTGGGGTAAATTGTTCGAGAGAAAGTTTATCCCAACTAAAGTCTAGCTTAATCACCCATTTACAATTGTTTACTATTAATTGCAATTACCCGATTGTCTATCTTATCCCATAATCCTATCACATGCCAAGAATCACGTCTCCATATTTGCATTTTCGTATTATTTACTGTTTTAGTTGATAATTGAACCCAAATCTCCTTGATAATTGACACTTGTGTCACCCTTAACTTGAACCATGTTTTTATTCGTAAATGTTTTTGGCTATGATTGACTTCAGCATTTTCTTACTTGCCTATTGATTCTCAAATACAAACCACTCCCTTGGGACTCGACCCCAACTCACTTACTTGGGTTATATTACTATTGAATGATCGTTGACACTTAGTATTGGATGAAGTGTCCTGATACGTAAAATCGATCGCCTTTCAAAGATACATGTTGGGTTGTCATCTCGTTCAAAGTGACATGTTATGTTCAAATTGGGTCGTCCGTCTTTCAAAGAGACACGTTGGGTTGTCAACTCGTTCAAAGTGACATGTTATTCAGATCATCCTCCTTTCAAAGAGGTAAACTACCTTCATTGTGTAAATTTGCAAGTAACATCGAAGGTTTGTGAATGTTTTCACTTTACAATCAATCTCTGCCTTTTGTTTATTATTTTCGGCCCAGTCGATGGACATCAAGTCTTGCTAAAGCTCTACTAACGTCTCATTTTGTTTTGTTCAAAGTTTATCAGACCAAATTTGAGTTCATCAATTTTGTTTGACCATGGTCTCTTTAATTGATCCTAATCAAACAAAGTGGCAAGTTGTTGACCTCATATTTTGGTCTGATATTTCTAAAGGTAATAATTTTTAAGTATTTTATTTTTTTTAATAATTCAAAATACATGTTTTATCATTTTAATGCAATTTATTTATAATTATCCTTATTCTCAAAGTATTAGGATTTTTATCAGTTAATTTTGTTTATATTATTTTGTTAGAGCCGGCAGAATACGTTCAAATATTTGTTCATTTTTATAAAATAATTATTTCTGTTAAATGACATTTTTTACAAGTCATTGGTTACATTTGTAACATTTTTAATATTCGTTTTATATGTTACATTTGTTAATATTCATTTTGATATTTTGCACAGTCTAGAAATTCATTCTGATATTGATAAAAATTTCATACACAAATAT
This sequence comes from Solanum gracilifrons, assembly GCA_029582605.1. NCBI lineage: Eukaryota > Viridiplantae > Streptophyta > Magnoliopsida > Solanales > Solanaceae > Solanum > Solanum gracilifrons. The sequence goes on along the minus strand of JAJOOH010000285.1, from coordinate 57,625 downwards.
TTCATTAACTGCTGGTTTTGGCTCACGGTTTTAAGATAGTGGTATTGTACTATTGGTGGTTTTCAATTCTCTATTTAAAGAATAGTTTGCTCATTAAGTTAAGTGGTGGTGGATACGATTTTTAGGGGTGTAATTTACAGATTTTTATATTCTTTAATTGTTCATTATTTTTCAGCAAGTCGTCGGAGTTCTGCTGGAATCTGGAAATCCACCACCCAAAACTCCATTCACTTTTCTCCTTTTTCCGGTGAAACCAATCACCACCAGACCGTTGCCTCATCTCTTCTCCCTCACCAGATCAATGTGAAGCCATTAACCACCAGAAACCCACCGAAATTTGGCCAAAACCCCACATTGTTTTTACCTTTTTTTCATCAGAATAGCCGCTCCAAACACCCCAAACGACCTTTTCTAGCCACCGAACTCCGGTGGACTTGTCCACAAGTAAGCTCGAAACTTGCCACCACAAACCACCATCAAAGCAACATTGGCTCCCAGACCATCCAAAACCATCACAAACCCCGACCAAAAAAAACATCAACAACTCGCATAAATGGTGAACACCATAAACCAACCCCTTCCCTCTCCCCTCTTACATTTTTTGTTGTTTTATAGGTGTTTTAGCTCAACGTTGATGAGCTTCGGTGAACAAGAGGTCTCTCAATGACCCATAATCTCTAAGACACACTTCGACTCCACGAAGCTGTCGCCTTTTTTTCTCCTTCTTCCCAGGCGAGCTTTGGTTAAATGCGAACCGACGAATCCGGTGAAATCAGAAAAGACAACAATAACAATCAACAACCACCGGCGTGGCTCTAACTCTGGTAAATAAATAAGCCCCTTTCACTTCGTTTTTCTTACCAGATCTGGCCGGAGGGATCAAACTGCAGCCACCTTTATTTTATATTTCTACTCATATTTTGTATGTTGATATATTCTTTATTGTTAATTTTCTCTTAGTTAGAGTATTATTTGGTACTAATTTAGCCATGTTGAGTTGAATTCTTACTATTATTGTTGGTTTTTTGTAATCTAATTCTTTATTTTGTTTTATTTGCATATTTGTTTTTCATGTTGGTGAAATTTTGATTGTTTTGTATTTACTATCCTTTTGATTATTGATTTTGTCTTGGGGTAATAATTTTTTCACTGTTATTAGCTCCATTTTAGACCATACAGTGATAACATCAATTCGTTTACCATTATTGTTCTCTCTTTAACCCATTATAACTATATTGTTTTCTTGTTTATTTAGGTACTATTTCTTTTTCTTTTCCTCATCCTAGATGTTGTTATTTTAGTTGTAAGTTATTTGAGTTTGAATTATTTTATCGGGTTTAATAATGTTATAGTATTAGAAGGCTATTTCGTTTGTTGTTTATTATAGTTGTAATGTTACTATTTCAGGTTCTCCTTTTTTGTGCTATGTTTGGACAATTTCACATCTCTTACATTGTTTCTTGATATTATACATTAAGATGATCGATGAAGAAATTATCGTCGATTTCCAAGGCCTCCCATGTTAATAAGACGTATTTTAGTTTGAAGTTACTCTTTGATTCATTTATTTTTATTCATTTTTATTTATTACTAACACTTTTACTAAGTGTCTTTACAGGTACACAAAGTTGCTTCCCATTGAAGCTATTCGAATGAAGTTCGAATTATACTCTTTATTCATTATTTTGTATATATCGATGTGAGGAAATCCGTAGGCCATTTCTTACATTATTGTTTTATTTTATTATGCATATTACATGTTTATTATACTTGTATATATTATTATTATCTCCTCCTCAATTTAAAAAAATGAATTCAGTCGGGACCCATAGTTGTGGATTTCGTAGGATGCCTAACATCTTCCCTTCAGAATAAGTTTAACCCCTTACCTATAATCTATTGGTTTCGTAGATATTTTTTAAGTTAATTAATCAATTGGTTTCCTAGTTTTTTCCTAAAATTAGGTGGCGACTCACTTTTACCCTTTACCCCTTTTAAAATTCTTTCATTCTTTTAAAATTGAATTTCTTTTTTTTGGCGAGTCACCATGAAGTTGCGCCCTCTAAAAGGATGTCAACAAGAGGAATAAAAATTATTGAAAACATTGAATTAAATTGACAGGGAAGATAACAAATGTCAAATGACGGTTTCAATTAACAGCTAAAACAAGTACGAAATTAGGGAAAACAACATTATTAAGAGGAATTCTTGGGATGTGATCGATTATAAGCTAATTACGCTATATGGGTAATTGAAATTTAATAATAACTTGCTGAATCATTGAGGGTAGGCTAGGCTATAAGTGCAATAGCTTTCTCTCAAACAACTACTACGGTTCAGACGAGATCTCTCAAACCTCCACAAGCTTAATGTATCCACTCTCTCGAGCTGGATAGGTATAATTGAGATTAGGATTCACTCTCTCTAGCTTAATCCATAGCAACCCAATACCTACAATCATTAATCAAAAGCTTTAGTTCCAAAACCTCTCTCTCCAGCAAGCCAATAACTCTAAACTAGAATTGCATTTATAACTACAATATATAGATTAAAACATAGTTAATGATTAAACCCACATTAAAACAACAATTTCATCATTAAAAAACAATACCCACAAGATAATTAGACAAATAAATAAATGATCACACTCCAAGAATTGGGGTTTTAGCTACACATCATAAAAATAGAGAAACGAGTACCAATTACATTAACCATGATATGGGTAAATGTTTTCAAGTCTTAACAATGGTCCAAATTGGATAAATTCCAAAACCCACTTGCAAATCTTCAAGTTTGAGCCTCAAAAGCTTCAAAGTCTACAATGGAACTCAAAAACTAAGAGAAAACTCTAACTCTCAAACTTGGGGATCAAAACTCTGAAGGGGAACTCTACAAATTTACTTTTAATTCCAATTTATATTTGCCCAATTTTTGGCCTGAAAGGCATAGGTCGAAATAAGTCGTGTTTCGCCGAACAGGTCAGCGATCTGCCTTTTGCTCCCTTCCATCGCCAATTTGCAATGGCCATCAGTCCTCCAGATCCTGTAACTTTGGGAGGAAAAAATTTCCCCTCACGGAGTAATTCGGCGATTCACCGACTTCCCATTCCTATCGCCAAGTTGATTCTTCCCCAGGGCTGGCATGTTGGAACTTTGGGCGAGCTAAAGAGCCACTCGGCAGTTCACCGAGTGGTCTTGGCGATCACCAAGATCGCTTTGCTTCATTTCTTGAACTTGCTTGCTCTTTTTTGTCTGGTAGTGTCCTTGCCTTGCTCCCTATTTTACATACCTTCAAATCAATGCTTTAACATTAGCTTATAGGATAAATTAGGCATTTGCGGACACTTAAACTATCAAAACAAATCCCTAAATGATTCCAAATCTTGGACTTATCAACAGCCCCAACTTAAACTTTTGCTTGTCCTCAAATAAAACTCAAAATCAATCGGTTCAACAAGGGTGTCTACAAATAGTGTTGCTTAAGACTCAACATGAATGCACAGAAAAGGTTCAAACTACATATACAAAGATCAATTGTGCACTCAAAGATTCAAATTGTTACTCACCATTATCAAGTGTACTCAAGCTCGCAATTCCTTCTTCAACTGCTAGTTGAAGCTCAACAAAGGTACTCAATTTCCCTTACAATAAAGATGATTCCATTTTCACAAAATATTCCTCCAAAATATAAGGTCCCGGAATTACATACAACTCTCACACTCACAAAGATGAACACATGCATGACTTCACCCATAGGTTTTCCCTTATTATCCAACCAACATTCTTTTCAGCTCACTCAAGATCAAAAAGGTCTTTTCAAGGCTTGTAACGAGGTTGAGTGTAAGGGTATTATCATATAGGCTCAGTGGTTGCTATTCTCATGAAATATGGAATGAATATCACTTTCTTCCCTTTTCTTCCACATTTTTACTCATGCTCAAAATTCACCCGATTATTCACTTGCAATGGAATACCGGACACCCCATTTCTTTTGCAACTTTCACAACTTTATTTCACAAATTTATCATTATTTTTCTTTTCATTCTGCTTTTCTCTTTCTTTTTGTATGGAGGGGTTCCATATTTTTCAAAACCAAGGATCAAGGGGGATTTCTTCACACTTCTTGATTTACCTTCTCTTTACACCACACCCCCAACTTAGAATTTTGGCCTAAGTTGGATCTTCAAACAAACAACATTTCATGAGGATTATGGGTGAATGGATAAAGAGGGGTTGCAATTGCATCATGTTTCTTCCAAGAAAAGGCTAAGGTTCAAAAGGTGTTCAAGCAAAGTTCACACACTCGCAAGGTTGGCCACAAAAGAGTTATATTGTCAAATTGTTTCACTCTTCCAAATTGTTGCCTAAGATCATTTAAAGAGCTTGCATCACTTAGTCAACCGGACCAACGGGGCAAATTCTAGGTGTCATTACACAAGGTTCACGGTAAGCTGATCACACAAGGCATTGGCACCAATATCAAAGAAGACTACACACTTTCCCTAGTTTGCAATATTCATCACAAAAGACTCCATTCGATAACCAGCTAGTCACAACGAGATGTAAAATGTTAACATATTGTCTATGCAACTTCATTTGACCTCATTGTAGATGCACATTCATTTTTGTTCAAATAAGAGCATTATTAAAGTCATGAGTATTGATCATAACCGATACTCAAATTTGCACAAGAACAACCACATTCAAACACAACAAAAGGTGGCAAATTTTTGTTAGATGGGTCAAAACAATTTCTATTCAAAACAAAGAGCCACAAGCTCAAACATCCACAAAACAATGTCAAAACACAAAAACTCAATATATATACAAAATGATAATCACAAGAGGTAGGTATGGAAATACCTCACCCCACCACAAAAAAAAGGTTGTTGTCCTCAAATGCAATAAAATACTAAAAAGTCAATAAAAATGATAGAGAAGGAGGTACAGAAAGGTGTTGTCTACACAATTGCTCTATCTATCTATCGGGTAATCAGTCCCCGGGGTAACATTAGCACTATTGGCTCAACTAGGGCCTGCCATGGACATCTCTGTCAATGATGTCTAAATCACCGACTGTATAATCGTCTCCTCTAGGTCTGGCTAGTCTCCATAGATGGTCTCCTTTGGCACCTCCATCTGCTCTTCATCTGTCTCTGCCTCCGACTCATCAGCTACCACATCATCCATCATTATATCTCCCATGGTGGCCGGAGGAATCTGAGAAGTAGATGGGGCATCCATATCATCATCTGCCTCCAAAAGTAAAGTGAAGTCTGATGACTTCAAGTAGTCCACATCCTTTCTCAAATCAGCAACCTCAGTTTTCAAAGTCGTCACCTTAAAAGTAGCCCCATGTCAACTCTCACAAGTCTCCACTCTCACTGTGAGAGTGTGAATACATACTCAGAGGGGTGTTAATGATCTAGGATGGCACTCTCAATCATCCAAGGTATCACAACCTCCAACCAGGTAGCTTGTACAACAGAAAAATGGGTTAAGTACCCCATCTTCAGGATCATGGCCTAAGTAATCATGGTGGGCTGAGAACGAGTAGAAGCACCAGGAGCTTGGGAGGAAGTTAAAGAAGGTGAACCTGAAGGCTCGGAGGCAGAAGTAGGAAAAGATGCCTCTGCAGGTATCGTCTCAACATCAACCTCTAAGGATGTGTCCACCGGAGCTGCTCTCTTCATGTCTTCCTCCTCCCGAGTGTACTCAGCCTCTATACGTCGGATGTCTATGGAGGATGTGGTAGTGACCTATATATCCCTCTTCTCATCACGAGGAACTCCATCATGCCGGCACAACTCTGTAATTAAGACTGGGAACGGAAGTGACGTATGGTGTTGTTTAGCCCTCATGGCCATCTTCTGGTCAATGATGAGTCCCATGTTGAGCATCTTTCTGGCTATGATGGATCCGAGACATGCCTTCTTTGGGTGGCGAAGGATGGACTCATTCTACGAAGGCATGATAGAGTTGCTGATGAACCTGAACCAGCGCCGACCGACAATAGTCATGTCCTTCTTCTCGATGGGAGCTCCTGCCTCAATCCAACTCGGTCTGGTATCGGAAATTAGGGGGCAAGCCAGCCATTGAAATCATCCAGGGACTGAGTTGTAGCCAACCCTTCATATGCATGTGCAAAACCTATAGCCCTGTCAAGTACATTATTAATGTGATCGTTGTTGCACCCTACTTCTTTCCCTGGGACCATGACAGACTTCACCAATCTGAATACACTGGCATTCTTCTTACCCTTAGGTACCAAGCCATTGTATGTTGTTTAGAATTCCTGGACCCATGAAGGAATATAGGGGCCTCGAGGCCTGGTGAACTGCTCAAACCTGTGATACTGGAGAGTGTCCCTCACAGTGGAATATCTTCCCACTAAACCTTCTGTAGACGACAACTTTTATTCCATAATCATCCTCAATCCCTCAGTTTGAGTCTATTGAGTAACCAGGGAGGAGGACCCTCAACGGGTGCCGCTGGAACCACAGTCGGTGCTGGAGCTACCATTGTATCAGCTGCAGGAAGAGTAGGCTCTAGAACTCTTGACGAATCTTGGCGACACCTACCATGAAAATCTACTCGTCGGGACTATAGAGGTTGGTCATCATCAGGCTCAGAGAATGAGACCTCAGAGAGAATGCATCCACATCTTTGTCGTAGACGTGCTCCGGTCTCTCATCTTCGGGCGCCTTGCCCTTGCCTTTTTTTCCCTTAGGAGGTGCCGTTTTTACTTTTTTAGGAGGGTTAGCTGCCCCCTCATTAATCACTATGCCCCGTGCTCTTTTGTCGGGAGGCATATGTAGGTTGGTTTTAGCCATATCTGTAGAAAACACCAAAATAAGTTAGAACCATCCAAGAAAAAGTGCAGAAAACAGGTTACTGATTGACTCACTGAATCACATTGGCGAGCTAGATCGGGCTCGCCGAAAGTATTGGCTCAATAATTTCCATAAAAATGGCATTTTGGCAATGGAAAGGGTCTTTCGGCGAATCGCCAACATCATTCAGCAAGCACAGACCAGCCCACTGAAAGTTATAGTGCATTTTAGGGGTTGGGGGCGTAGAAAGGGAGATCAAATAAGACTTTTGGTGAGTCATCGAATGTACTCGGCAGGCTTCTCACCATAAGTTACAGAACTAAACTTAACAATTTCATGAAATTAAAGGCGATCAAGGAGGATTTCGGTGAATCGCCGAGTGGTTCGATGAGCTCGACCCAATTCGCCAAACTGCCCAACGTGCTTACTTTCAACCTTAACTTCTGAAATCAACCACGTAGCCCCCAAAAACAAAATCAAACCATGCACATTTTCAATTAGGCTTAGACCCATTAGACCGATGCAACCGGGGTACTCAGACTTCCTCCATTTTGCCAAAATCGGCCATTTGACGACTTTAGCCCTTAAGAATAACGTTAAACGCTCCATCATTGGGCAAAGCACGTCATTTGGCACAATTTGCGTTACTCATACTTCACCGGACAACCCAATAATTTATGATCAATTTGAAAGCACAAAATTTAGGAAATCAACACTTAGGCATTTTAGGCACGATTCAAAACTAAAATAGGCACACAAGCACACATTTACGATTTCAGATAGGCCCAACACACATCAATAAGAACAATACGATTGCAAATAAGTTTAACCGCTAGTTACTAGTTTGGGGTTCGAAAAACCAACCTTTATTACCGAATATATAAATCTCTAAATCTAGGCGGCAAAGTATCCAACTCCGAACATACGATCAACGACTAAAGAGCGGTAAAATTCAAAAATATTGGAAATATATAACGGGTGTGATTGAATGAAGTTAAAAAGTGAGGGAATGTGAAAGAGTTTGAAATTTTAAACCTTTGGCCTTTTAAAAACTGTCCAAATCGCGCCCATGCAGCGATGTAATTTTTTCTCACCGAACGACTCGACGAAACACTGAGTGGTTACTTACCTCACTGAGTTTTGCAGGACCTCTAGTTAATGTGGGGGTCAAAACAGCGAACCAAGTTGGGATTGCCGACCTGTCATGGGCCCACTGAGTGCGAAAGACTCCATATTCAGATTTCTTGTGTCCAACGACAGTCCAAGTCAGTCTTGTCGACTGGATTTTTCTTGCAAACCTGCATTTTTCAAACACATTCTACACTTTAACCTGCACAATCAACACACGTTATTCCAAAAAAAAAAAAATTTAGTTGCCTCCTAAGTAACGCCTTAGTTAACGACGTGGCACGACACAAGTCCTCATTCAAGTTTCACTTTTGGGGTTTTCCCTAGGATCACTAGGCAACCCTTTTTTTTTTGTCTTAGGTAGAGACGAGACAACATATGAACCATTTGGGTCTCCATAGCTTAATCGACATGGAATGAAAGGCAGTCATCTAATTTCGCATCAAAACATTCTCTTTTATCTCTTTTAACACTCTGTCGTGTTCTTCGACTTTGTGATGAAAGAGTAAGAGTACCTTTTCTATCTACCCTCATACTCCTTGGTCTTTCTACGCTCATGAGGGGGAATGTATCTATCTTTTTTTTGTACAGTACTTCCAATTCCATGATCTTTTTAGCCAAGAGGTCCAGCTAAGTCAATAGTTTGGCAAAATTTTGGTTCTTTTCTTTCTCATTGTCGGTCTTAGTCATGTGATCGACGAGTTTAGCTACTATTGCATAAGGTTGTCGTATTAGACTACCCGAATAAAGTTAGTCAGCCACTCCTCTATTCTCAGGACCAAAACCTATATAGAAGCAGTCCAGTAGCATTTTATCTGGGATTCCATGAGTTGGGCATTGTCGAAATAGTGCCTTAAATCTTTGCCACAACTCATGGATTGTCTCACCCTCAAATTTCTTGAAATTTAGTATGTTATCCCTAAGAATCATCACTTTTAAAGGAGGGTGGTCCACTAGGTCACCTTTGCTACAAGATATGCTTGTTTCCTCTATTCAACAAGAAAAATGAAAACCAAAATTAACAATAAGTAGATTCAACTACGACTGAACAGAACAAAATTCAACTTCCCAAAAAGAATTTCAAACAACACCACTCCCCGACAGCGATGCCATTTTGATTGAGTAACATTATCAAAGACACTTAATCCAATTCTAAGCATCAATAGTCGTTAATCAATATATAACCCAACTAAATGAGTTGGGGTCGAATCCCACAGGGAGCGGTACATGTTTGAGAGTCAATTGGGAAGTAGGAATATGATCAAATCAGTCATAGGAATAATCAATATCAAATAAAATCATCATTCAAATCCAGGGGTGCCACGAATGTCAAATGAGGGTTTTTTGGTTTTAATTAGCTACTACAAATAGTGGCATATAATACGAAATAACAATAATGAGATGGGTTCTTGGGATGTGATCGATTATAGGCTAATATAGACGAATGGGTAATTGCAACTATTATAAAATAGCTAGATATTAGTGAGTAAGCTAGGCTATAGAGGAGATAAACTTTCTCTCAAATAATTTACCCCGAATGAAGTTGATTTCTCTCGAACATCAACAAGCATACAAAAAAAGAACAGCCCACACCTTAGTCAATTCACTCTCTCAGCTGAATGTGTGGAATTGAGTTTAGGATTCACTCTCTTGAGATGAACCCAGGTCAGCCAAATACCAACTAACCATCAATCAATAACTTTAGTTTTAAAACCTCTCTCTCGAGCAAGAAAAAAGCACAAGGGTATAACTGCATTTGGAACTAAAATTCTTAAATTAAACCACAATTAATGATTGAACTCACTTCTAAATAGCATTTAAACTAACAATTAACAATACCCATAAACTAAATCAGCCTATAATCACATAATCACACCCCAAGAATTGTGTTTTAGCTAGACATCATAAAAAGATAAAAAAAACGTTACGAAATTGATTATCCATCAACTGGGTAAGAGTAGATTCGTCCTTACAATGCTCCTATTCGAAGAATATCAAAGACCCACTTCATATTTCTCAAAAGTGAAAAACTCCAATTCTTCAAAGCTTAGGAAAAACTAGAGAAAACTTGTCTCACCTTTCAAAAATTGAAAAATGATAATATGAACTAAGATCAGATACAATTCAATACTAAACTAAAAGTAATATATTGAAATTGTTATTTGTGCATATTTGAGAAATGCTCTAAAAGAAAAAGAGTATTACAAGTGCATATATTTATTGTGGAATAAATCACATGTTGTTGTTTGGCTAAAATGAGATGATTTTTTTAGCTCTGACATTAGAGTTATAAATAAATAATCAAAAACATGTTAAGTAGCCATTTAACATGAAATGTTTTGGGAGAGAAAAAATTCATTCTTGAAATGAAAATTACCATTAAACATGTGATGAATTTTCCTTGTCAAGTCACATCATACTGAAAATTGAAAATTTGTGAAGTATAATCTTATTGGTTGTGTGAGTCTTGCAACTCCTTTTGATTCAATTGTGAAAATGGTGAAACAAAGAAAGAAGGAGTGTGCTAGCCTAATAAAAGATATAAGCTAGAAATGTGACTAATTGCACTATATATGATATTGTTTATAAAGTATATCATGTAAAAGCAAATCAAGTAAATTTACTTGGTACAAATTTGGTGGCTTGTTTTATGAAAAAAAAAATATTACACTATACCTAATAATTTTGAAGGTGCAAGCAAACTAGATGAGAAAAAATTGGTGTTATTTGGTGGGATGAGAAAAGCAAATTATTTTTTGCCAATTCTATTATAGAGGTTGAAATAAAAAAAATTTAAACTTCAACTAGTGAAAAGTTAATTGATTTAATTATAACAAACATTTTATTTTGAGAAATTGATTTTCTAATGGCACCAATATAATGGTAGAGTAAAAGATCGTTATTAAAACGGTAAATTCAAACTCACAAGAAGAAAACACAATATTATGAGATCGTATTGATCACTAGTATACCATCAATATTAATTGTGTTAAAACTTGTGTTACATCTTGCAGATTCATAAACTTAGGCCTTAGCTAGATAAAGGGTCTGAAACACATCGAGGAGGATGAAATTGAAGGTAAAATAATTTTTGAGTCATATATGAGGAATCTCAACCTAGGGACTAGAGATCCTATAACCAGGTTCAATGGGAAGAACAAATCATATGATGACTTGTTGTGAAATGCACTATACTTAATTTTATTCAATCCATATGATGTGAGTGCATTTATCCTATAATGATTTGTGGAAATTGAATCTTGAACTCTTAATGAAATTTTGTATCTCGTACGAGTGGGGTGTCAAACTATAGGAGCACCCTTGACAGATTTCACCTACGTGAGTGTGAAAGTAAGTCACTTTCTATGAGAATGGGCTTGTTCTCAAAAACACTCATGAAAACCAGGATAGCACAAGGTCGTAATGTGCTGGCTAATAAAGCTTATGTCAACACCTTGACTATTGTGTGTAGGCGATGATAGTTTATTTCCCTTAAGCAGTCATAGTTCAAGTCTGAGACCACTATTGACTTTGGAGTAAAGATTATTGTTTTACTAAGTGAAGGTTCAATGCAGAGTACACCTTCATTATGCATAATAGTCTACCTTCAACTGAGTTGCGAAGAACTCTCTTATCTTAATATTAAAATGAGTGGGGGATTGCTAGTGTGACATTTTAATATTAATAAAAATATATTATATATCACATTATGTATCATGTTATGTCTATTGGTGGACATTACATTTGTGTCTCTTTACTCTTAACAATTGTGGAAGAAAGTGGTTAGTATTGGTTGGTAACTTATGTAACCACCAACTCTTCATTTCATCCATTATTCTATATTTATGTCTTGTAACTTATGTAACATTTGAGCCATTCATTTCGCAATTTACTACCACTATCTTCCTATTCATATCAAGGAAGAATTCATCACCTATAAATAGTGTGGTATTCCTTGTATTGGGTAGAAGAAGAAGCAACAAGATAAGTACAAGAAAATATAGAGTGAAAAAGATGAGTAGTACCTTATTGTATTTATATTGAGATTAGTGTTGTAGTAAAAGAGAGAGTTGAGACAAAGAATAATATTCTAAGTCTTCAACTATATTCATTATATACAAAATAGAATATTTATATGTTGAAGGAAGGTGTTCTTTTGTGGAGCTTTGGACTCTTCAACTAATCCTGAGTATTTTGAGTTGTACACTGTTGTTTGGCTGATGTATCCTGGAGGAGACAAGTCAAGAGTAATATTGCTGGATTGGTGTAGATTATGTCGCAATGGGCTTGAATCTCCTTAAAGCGAGCGAGATATCCGCACCTCAGCCTAAAGATTTATTTAGTCATTTTAGTCAATTTATTTTCAACTGTAATATATTGTATTTGTGGTATATTAAACATAATCAATTGACATGCTTATATAATTAATCAACCCACATCATGGATTCACAATTTAGAGTTATGGGAGATTCATGGGTTCTTGGGGGGATTTTTATCATAAATCATCAATTAATCATTAATTCAACCATAATCAACCATAAATTAAACAATTGAAAATGTTTTGAAAGAGAACCCGTGACTTAGATTGAAACCCTACATTTTGGGGGGGATTAGAAGCTTTGAAATCATACTTTGAAGGGACTCTATGGGTTTAAGCTACCCATAGATGAAGAGTCGACGTACCTTAGGAAGATTTCCACATGAAATGGAAGAAGAAAGGTTGCTCCTTGAACCCTATGCTTGACCTTGTTCTTGTTCTTCAATGGAGTCTTAGAGAGAGAAATATTGGAGAGGGGAGTTGGTTTTTAGTTTGAGTCTTGTGAGTTATGAGGTGTATAAGAGTTGGTTAATAGTTAAAAAGTACTTATATATGTCTAAATAACTAATATAAACCATCCCCACTCTATAATAATTAATTTAGAAATTTCTTAATTTAACTCACCTTAGGCCGAATTTGAGGCAGCTTGGCAGACCCCATCAAGGACCCCACCCACGGGGAGAGGATGGACCCATGGACCATAATGGTTAGTTGTGGGTCGGGTCTTTGGCTCCTCATTTTTACCAAGGTCCAGCCTTCACTCACGAGACCCCACCCACGGGGCGTGAGTGGGTCCACGGATCGTACTGCATGTTTGTAGTTTATTACTAGAGCTTTGGAAAATTGGGGAGATCTAGCCTCGACTCACTACCCCACCTACGGGGCATGACTCTACCCATGGCTTGTAGGTGCCCATTTTGTGGGTGGCTGCTGTTTTGGCAGCTCTTTGGCTGCAAACCAAGGCCCTCCCCCTTGGTTTGTCCTTGGGGGGGGGGGGGGGTCATGCCTTGATGGTCCTATAACATTAGTACTAAGTAGGGGATGTTATTTTACGACTCTAATCTTGACGTTCAATCCCATTTAGGCTACTAGTTACATCTTAGGCTCTATATTAGTTCATTAGTTTTCTGGAGTGTCAATACTAAACTAAAATGTTGAAAAGTGTATTTATAGTCGCCAAAAATGTTCTCCGAAGAGTCACACGGAGAAGTAAGGAGGGCTCGCAGAACCACTCTGCGAGCCGCCCTTTGGACACTTTCATCGCCTTTTTGCCTTGGCTTTCAGCATCTTCACGGTCTGTAACTGTGGGCGATCTAACACTGCATCACAGAACTACTCGGCGAACCGCTGACTCCTCCTTTCTCTTTCAAACTTGGCTCTTTCCTTCAGGGCTTGGTACACAGGAACTTTAGGCGGTCCAGTAGCCATTTGGCGACTCGCCAAGTGGACTAGGCAATCACCAAGCTTGCATTTCTTCATTCTTTCAGCTCGCTTTGTTCCTTTTGGCAAATTAGTGTCCTTGCTTTTTTCCTCAATCTAAATACCTGGAAATCAAGGGTTTTACATCAGTTATTAGCACAAAATAAACATTTGAGGACACTAAATCTATATAAATAAAGCCCTAAATGAGTCCAAATCTCAGACTTATCAGGTATTGAGTTGACTTGGGTTCAGCTAGAGAGAGTTAATCCTAAACCCAATCCTACACATTCAGCTCGAGAGAGTGAATGGATTAAGGTGTGGGTTGCTCTAATTTTGCATGCTTGTTGATGTTCAAGAGAAATCACTTTATTCGGGGAAAATTGTTCGAGAGAAAATTACCTTCCTTATAGCCTAGTCTACTCACTAATATCTAGCTATTTACAAATAGTTTCAATTATCCATATGTCCATATTTTCCTATAATCGATCACATCCCAAGAACCCGTCTCATTATTGTTAATATCTATTGCTTGTAGTCAAAACCAAAACACCTATTTGACATTCGTGTCACCCCTTAATTTGAATGATGTCATTATTCGATAATTTCTGTTCATATAAATTATTTGACCATGTTCATACTTCTAAATCGAATCTGAATCACGTACCGCTTGATGAGTCCACAAATTGGACTCATTTAGGGCTATATTTTGATAGAATTAGTGTCCTCAAATGCATATTTTGTCTCAATATCTGATGAAAACCCTTATGTTTTAGGTATTTCGAGTTTGAGGAAAAGCATGGACAGTACTTGGCAAGAAGGAACAAGGCGGCTGAAAATAACGAAAAAATGAAGGTCTGAAGATCACCGAGCCTAGTTGGCGAGTCGTCGATCGACCTAGAGATCGCCTTTTGTTCTAGTGTGCTGAGCCCTGAAGGGAAAGATCAAGTTGGCGATGAAATGGAGTAGTTGGCCTATCACCGAGTAGTTCTGCGAAGCAATACTATATCGCCCAACGACTCAAAGCGCGAAGATGTTAAAGGCTAAAGCAAGAAAGCGATGAAATCAACCAAAAGGTTGATCGCCGAGTGCATCAGCGATCCCGACTAACTGCGCCGAGAGATCCGCTGCAGCACAAATTTTCAAACACTATAAATACTTATTTAAATTGTTAACTTAGTATCAAGTCATAGACAATTATTATTCAGACTTAGAATATTTATAGTTTCAAGTTTTAGAGGGTTTTGGAGACTTTGTTCAATGACCATGAAGATTCAAAGGGATTTAACTCAAAAAAATTGGACGTGGGTCTCGAAGATTCTTCACTTTTGACGTGTTTTATGACTTAATTCTTCATACCTAGTTGATGGAAATTGATATTGGGATAAATTTTTATCTCTTTTACATGTCTAGCTAAAACTCCAATTCTTGGGGTGTGATTTTGTGAATATGGATTAAATTATATGTTGGGTCTTGCTTGTTGATGGTTTATTTGCTGTTTAAATGTGATTTCATTTAGTAGTTGTGAAGGAACTTAATCGTATTGTAGTTGCAAATACAATTTCATCTTAGTGTTTTTGGCTTGTTTGAGAGAGAGGTCGTAAAATTAAGACTACTAAATTGATAGCAGGTTGTATTAGGTCGACATGGGTTCAGCTCGAGAGAGTGAATCCTAGTCCTTTTCCCACACATCGAGAGAGAGTGAATGGGCTAAGGCGGAGGCTATGTTTTATGCGGCAACTCGATTTTGAGAGAAACTAAGTTGATTCGGGGTAAGTTGGTCGAGAGAGAATTTACCCCCACTATAGTCTAGCCTAGTCACAAATGTTCAACAATCTACCATCAGAAGCATGTACCTGATAGTCTAGTTTATCCCGTATTCCTATCACATCCCAATAACCCCGTCTCCCTATCTCGTTTTCTTTTATTTTTGCTATTTTTTTAGTTGTTAATTAACACAAACCCCCATTGATAATTGACGCTTGCGTCACCCCTTAGATTTAGTATATTTTAATTGTTAATCTCTATAGCTATGACTAATTAGAACTAAATTTTATTTTTCTATTAATTCTCAAAACCACTCCCTGTGGGAACGATCCCAACCCTTGGTTGGGTTATACCGCTACACGCGATCGTATGGCACTTGAATCGAAATAGTGTCAGTTGATTACGTCTAAAACGTCAAAATGGCGCAACTGCCGGGGAGTGGTGTTATTTCAGAATTCTTAGTTTAGTAAAATTCTTTTATTCTTGTCAGTAGTAGTTTACTTACTTAATTTTTAGTTTTTCTAGTTTGTTTGTATGAATATTTCATGATGTATGAGTGTAAATGGCAGCAATGGCAGCCAAGTAGGACATCAAGACAACATCTGAAACCTTAACGATGTAAATGAGCCTCATGTTAATGACCCCCATCTCATGGGCGGTATTGGTGCTATTAGCTTGCCTCCTGCCGAAGGGAATGTTGTATTTCACATCACAAGTACCATATTGCAACTCTTGCAACTAAAGGAGCTTTTCAGTGGATTGGCTCATGACTCATGAGCACATTCAAAATTTCATAGATGTGTGCGGACCATTCTCTGTCAAAAATATATCCCATGAGTCCGTTCGTCTACGATTGTTCCCATTCTCTTTGATGGGAGAAGCATGTAAGTGGCTAGATGAATTGCCACGTGACTCAATCACTTCGTGGGAGGAGTTGGTCACCTCATTTAATGGGTGATTTTTCCCTCCCTCGAAGATGATGACTCTTCGGGACAGTATCCAAGGTTTTAAGCGTTTGGAGGGAGAGCCAATTTATAAGACTTGGCTGCGATTTCAAGAAGTTGGTGCTCCAATGCCCAACTCATGGCTTGCCTGACAACGTATAGCTATAATATTTATACCGGAGCCTAGACTTGGTGAACAAGTGCATTGCTGACCAACTTTCTCTAGGAGGTTTAATGCAACAGCCTTACATATAGCAGCTCAGCTATTATATCGAATGACCACGATAAATCAGGCTTGGTACACCCGTGAAGATCAAGGCTCCCCTCTCACATTCAAATTGACCAATGAGCAGATAGAGAAAGATCAAGAGAGGGACCAAAGCATGGCCAAGATCATGACACAACTTGACATTTTGCCCAAAAATATCATGGGAGTTGGTTCTCGAGGTGTCAATGTTATGGGGATCGGGTGTACAAATCCGGATGAAGCAAAGTTTGATGCTTTGTACAATGAAGAGGTGAACTTCCTAGCCAACAAAGGCGGTGGTTATCGTTCAAAATACCCAAGGCAGGGTGGTAACCAAGGTTGGGCGAGAGATGAAGGTTGGAAATAGAGTGAATAGAGAAATTGTAATCCTAATTGGAAGGACGGAGAAAAAGATAGGTATGTTCCTCCCCACGAGCGCCAAAAACCAAATAATTCAGAGGGTGGTAGGTCTGAGGATATGCTCTCTCGTATCCCAACAAAGTAGAGGGGTCAGACAAGATCTTAAAAGAGATGAAAGAAGATGTGTCGACCCTGAAATAGATCGTCACCTCCCATTCAGTATCAATCAAGCAGCTGGAGATCCAAATGGGTCAAATGTCATCTCACCTAAATCCGAGACTAAAATGGGGTTTGTGTAGTGACACTATGGTCAACCCCAAGAATGAGGTTTAAAGGTCGACTTGCGTCGTGCCATGATGTTAACTAAGGTGATGTTTGGGAGGCAACCCAAAACCCTTTTTTGCTTTTATGAATGTTCTGCTAAAATAATGGTATGTTGTTTGTGCAAGTTGAAGTGTAGAAGGTGTTCAAAAAGTGCAGGGTTGCGAGCAACAAGTCCAGTCGATGAATCACCGAGAAGGTCGGCGAGCCCGACCTAATCCACTGTTTGACTCAAGACATATTCAAATCGGATTTTGTAAAACTCGGTGAGCCCAAGAAATTATTGGCGAGTCGCCGACCCCAACGTAGATCATCATTTGGACACCACATTAACTGGAGGTCCTGTAAAACTCGGCGAAGTAAATGACTACTCGCTGAAATGCCGAGTGGTTCGGCGATCATGACTAATGTCGCCGACTGGGCGAGAACTTGACGGTTTTTGGGGCCACAAGTTTAAAATTCTAATTCATTCACTTTCCCTCACTTTTTATATTCCAAACTCACACATGCACATTATTCTCTATATTTTGCGCTATCTCAAGGTGTTAGTTATCGATTTGTGCTCGGAACTTAGATGACATTTTCACTTAGCATCTCGATATCAATTTAATCAGCATAAAAGGTTGGTTTTCCAAACCCCAAGCTTGTTTTGCCATAATTATACTCAATTACGATATTTTGATCTTGTTGATTTGTGTTGGGCCGGTCTGATAGGATTAGAGTGCTTAATTGCATGATTCCAATCGATAACTCTGCATGTATGGCCTTGAATATGGAAATTTTGATTTCTAGTGTGTTAAGATGAATTTATTTGCGATGGGTAGTGCTTGTATGTTATAGGTCTTAGTCGAATTTGTGTTGTGTGCACTTTAATTGTGTTTTTCAGGGGTTGTGGGGTTGAATTCGACAAGGTGGATTGAAAATAGGCATGTTGGGCCGTTTGGCGAGTTGGGTCGAGCTCGCCGAACCAATCGACGGTTCGCCAAATCACCCCTTATCGCCTTAAATTTCATGCTATATGTGTTGTTTGATTCTGTAACTTTCGGCGAGAATCCTGAGGTCGCCAAAAGTATTATTGATCCCCCTTTGTCTGCTCCCCCCGAACCATTGCTGCACTGTAACCTTCGGTGGACAACCCCTTACTCGCCGAAAGTGTTCGGTGACTCGCCGAAAGGATTACCAAGTGTGCAACTGATTGACTTTGTTTGGATTGTTGAATATTTTTTTAGCTTTACTTCAAAGCTTTGCAGACATGGCTAGACCTAAAGTTTTAGGGAGAATCATGTCGCCCCGACTGATACGAGCACGTGAATCCCAATTAGAAAGCGAAAGGTCGAATAATCCCAAGAAGGAAAAGCTAGAACATCCACATGGAAACAAAGGAAAATGCAAGAAGCCCAGTGCTAACAAGGAAGGCTATTCCACGAGACCCATATATCCCTTCATGGGCTCGGGGACTCTACACAGCTTCCCATTCCTTTTTGGCGGCTGCAGACTTGGACAATCTTAGTAAGTGCGGCACTGCTGGATCTTATGGTGTGACCCAAAGTACTGAGGCCCGAGGCCAAACTGATACCCCAGGCACTGATACACAGACAGATGGAGCGACTGCTTAGACATGATCCCCTCTTTGCCCCCTCTCTGTCTTTCTTTATTTTAAATTCTTGATATTATGTTATTTGCAATTGAGGAAAAATGTTTTTAATTGTGGTGGGGTGTGGCCCACCTTTGTGTGCTATATTCTTGTCGGGTTA
Organism: Solanum gracilifrons; assembly: GCA_029582605.1. NCBI lineage: Eukaryota > Viridiplantae > Streptophyta > Magnoliopsida > Solanales > Solanaceae > Solanum > Solanum gracilifrons. Next base: position 38,535 of record JAJOOH010000285.1, on the reverse strand, counting down.
TGAATCATAATGTTGAGTTTTACGCTGCTTTTCGTGGATGTTTGAGCTTGTGGCGCCTTCATTTTAAATTGAAAATGATCCTTCCGAAAAAATTTGCCACCTCGTGTATGCATTTAATGTGGCTGTTATTTAGAAAATTTGAGTCTCGATTTTGATCAACATCGATGACTCAAATAGTGCCCATAATCGAAAGAACATGAATGTGCGGCTAAAATGAGACCAAATACTGCATAGACAATATGTGAAGCATCTCGTTGTGACTAGCCAAGTATCAAATTGATTCTCTTGTGATGAATGTTGCAAACTAGCGAAAGTGTGGAGTCTTGTTTGACTTTAGTGTCAATGCCTTGTGTGATGAGCTTACTGTGAACCATGCATGACAACACCTAGAATTTGCCTCGTTGGTCCGGTCAACTAAGTGATGCTATCTCTTGATATGATCTTAGGCAACTTCGAAGAGTGTGAGCCAATTTGTCATATACCTCTTTCGTGGCCTACCTTGTGAGTGTGTGACCCTCTTTTAAACACCCCTTGAACCTTACCTTTCTTTGGAAAAAACTTGATGAAAATATGACCTTTATTAAATCCACTACCCATAATCCTCGTGATTTGTGGTTGATTGAATAGCCAACTTAGGCCAAAAGCCTAAGTTGGGGGTATGGTGAAAAGAAAAGGCAAGTCAAAAAGTGCAAGAAAAAGTCCCTTTTAACCCATGGTGTTGAGAAAAAATGGAACCCCTCCATAAAAAAAGTAAAGAAGAAAAGACAAGAGAAAAGAAAAAGAAAAAGTTGTGAAATAAAGTTATGAGAAATGTCAAAAGAAATGGGGTTCCGAACAATCCATGGAAGTGAATAATGGGATGACTTATGAGCACTAACGAAATTGATGAAAGAAGAGGAAAGAGAGTGTTGAAAGCACCACATTTCGTGAGGATGAAATTCACTAAGCCTAAATGACCATACCTTTTCACTCAACCCCATTACAAGCCTTGAATACACCTTTTGTATCTTGAGTGAGCTAAAACAATTGTTGATTGGAAAATACGGGCAAACCTATGGGTGAAAGCATGCATTGTGTTCTTCTTTTTGAGAGAGTGAGCATTGCATTTGATTCCAGAACTTTAAATCATTAAACCGTTGTGTGTGAATATGAAATCAAATTTTGTGTGAGGGCATTCGAATACTTTTGTTGAGCGTGAACTTGCATTTGAAGCAAGTATTGCGAGCATGAGAATCTTTGGTAATGGTGTGTCACAACATGAATCTTTGGGTACACAATTGATCCTTGCTTGAGTAAATTGAGTCTTGTTGTGTACATTCATGATCGAGTCTTGTGTAGCACTGTTTGACACATCCTTTTTTAACTGCTGAACTTCAGTTTTACTTGAGAAGAAGCAAAAGTTTAAGTTGGGGGTGTTGATGAGTCCACAAATTGGACTCATTTAGGGCTATATTTTGATAGAATTAGTGTCCTCAAATGCATATTTTGTCTAAATATCTAATGAAAACCCTTAAGTTTCAGGTATATGGAGTTTGAGGCAAATGATGGACACTACTTGGCAAGAAGGAACAAGGTGGCTGAAAAGAATGAAAAAATGAAGTCTTGAAGAGCACCGAGCCCAGTTGACGAGTCACCGATCGGCCTGGAGATCACCTTTTGTTCCAGTGTGCTGAGCCTGGAAGGGAAAGATCAAGTTAACGATGAAATGGAGCAGTCGGCGTGTCGCCGAGTAGTTCTGCGAAGTAGTACTACATCACCCAACGACTCAAAACGCGAAGATGCTGAAGGCTAAAGCAAGAAAGCGATGAAATAGACCAAAAGGCAGATCGCCGAGTGCATCGGCGATCCCGACTAATTGCGCTGAGTGATCCACTGCAGCACAAATTTTTAAACACTATAAATACTTGTTTAAATTGTTAACTTAGTATCAAGTCATAGACAATTATTATTCAGACTTAGAATATTTTCAATTTCAAGTTTTAGAGGGTTTTGGATACTTTGTTCTAAGACCTTGAAGATTCAAAGGGATCCAACCCCAAGAAATTGGACGGGGGTCTCGAAGATTCTTCAGTTTTGACATGTTTTAAGAGTTAATTCTTCATACCCAGTTGATGGAAACTAATATTGGTATAAATTTTTATCTCACTATAGTCTAGCCTAGTCATAAATGTTCAACAATCTACCATCAAAAGCATGTACCCAATAGTCTAGTTTATCCTGTATTCCTATCACATCCCAAAAATCCCGTCTCCCTATCTTGTTTCGTTTCATTTTTGCTATTTTTTTAGTTGTTAATTAATACAAATCCCCATTGATAATTGATGTTTGCGTCACCCCTTAGCTTTAGTATGTTTTTAATCATTAATATATATAGCTATGACTAATTAGAACTAAATTTTATTTTTCTATTAATTCTCAAAACCACTCCTTGTGGGAACGATCCCAACCCTTGGTTGGGTTATATCACTACACACGATCGTATGTCACTTGAACCGAAATAAATGTCAGTTGATTACGTCTGAAACATCACCGCTCCGTGTGGGATTCGACCCCAACTCATTTAGTTGGGTTGCATACTGATTTACGATCGTTTACACTTAGAATTGGATGAAGTGTCTATGAAACGTTATTAATCAACAACCTCACCACACAAAGCATTGTTACAATTATCAAACAAGACTCCACAATTTCTAGCTAGCATGCAATGTTCATCATAAAAGACTTAATCAACAATCGGCTAGTCACAACGAAATGCTAAAAGTTCACATATTTCCTATGTAACTTAGTTTGCCTTATCGTAGACGCACATTCATTTCGTTAAATTAAGAGCACTATTCAAGTCATCAATATTGACTAAAACCGACACTCAAATTTGCACAAGAACAACCACAATCACACATTAAAGATGTGGCAAATTTTTTTAAAACTTTGTTCAAAACCATTTCAAACTAAAACGAAGGGCCACAATTTATCAACAACCACAATTCATCAACCAAGATGTATATATAACCCAATAAGCTCCAATATTCACAAAACACAATCAAAATCAAGTCAATATTCACAAAATACTCCACATGAGGTAGGTATGGAAATACCTCAGTCACTAACAAAATACACAGTTATCCTCAAATGAAACTTTAAATAAATAATATCAGTCTAGAAAATAACAAAGAAGGAGATAAAAAAATCATCTTGCAAGGCTAGGTCTAGGGTGAAGTTTGCATATCCACAACTCCCTCTGTTGGGGAATCAGTGTCTGGTGTCTCAGCATCCTTGGCTCTACTGAAGCCCACCATAGACGTATCCCAAAGTGATGCTTGCCTAGCAGTCTTAAAAGTGGCACCCTCCAAGTCAACCAAATCATTGTAGACCGTCTCTACAGAAACACAAAGCTGCTCCTCATTAGTCTCAACCTCTAACTCAGCAGTAATATCATCAGCTCTAGTCTCATCTCCGGTAGTAATCGAACACATCAGAACAAGCGGGAATATCTACACTAAGCATGTCGGGGATCTCCTCCGTCCCAAACATCATTGAAATATTTGTGGACTTCAGCTCATTCACATCCTTCCTCAACTTAGTAATATCGACCTTCAAGGCCATCACCTCCTCTGTAGTACCTCGGGCCGGCTCACAAGCTGTGAGTATAACACTAAGGGCATCTACTGAAAACTTGTGATCCCGCATCTATTGCCCTGTCTATCATCCCACACATAGAAACCTCAACCCGGGAGTCACGCACATCTGTTGAGTGAGCCAAATGGTCTATCTTATAAAACATGGCCTGAGTTATATGGTGAAGAAGCAACAGCAGCAGGAGCAGCAACAGAAAATCTAAGGGGTGCAACAGATGATCCAGGAGTCCTAGAAGTAGTAGGTAAAGAAATACTTGATGGCTAACTATATTGAGGAGGCATGATTGCCTCTTTCGATAATGTCTCAACATCAACCTTTAAGGATGTGTCCACTGGTGCTGCCCTCCTCCGATCAGCTTCATCTCGTAAATACTCAGCCTCACTAAGCTGGAGTTCAGTAGAAGATGTGGGTGTCACCTCCATATTTTTCTTCTCATCTACAGGCTCACAGTCCCGTCTGCACATCTTTGTGATTAGCACCGGGAATGAGAGCGAGGTATGTCTCTTCTTGGCCCTCATGATCATCTCAGGCTCTATCAAAAACCCCAAATTTAGTGTTTGGTGAGAAATTATCGACCCTAGGCATGCTGCCTCCAGATGTCTGAGGATAGACTCATTCTGGGATAGCATGATTGTGTTGCCTATGAACCTGAACAAGTATCTGGCAGCAACATTCAGATGCTTCTTTTCTATCAGTGCACCTGCCTCTATCTACCTTGGGGTGGCATCGGAGATAAGGGGTGCCAGCAGTCCTTTAGACCCTCAAAGATCTTCTTTTGGACCAAGTCGATGTACTGATGCATAATGTCCGTTGAGCAGCCCAGTACCGCATTGATGTCTGAACAATGACATCTAACCTTCTTGCCACAAACTTTCACAAAATATACCAGCTTGAAGATACTGGCCTTTTTCTTACATTTCGGCACCAAGTCTCTATAAGCCGAATAGAACTCCCAAACCCAAGTAGAAATGTAGGGGACACGGGGTTTTGTGAAAATCTCAAACTTATGGAACTTGAGTGTCACGCCCCGAGACTACCCCTGAGACGCTGACACGGGACCTAAAACTGAGCTAGATGCAATGACCAAGAACTAATCATGAAGATAACATGCTGAACTAAATACTCAAACAAATGCTAATACCATGGTCAATGCAATTAGAGTATGACTGTGAGAGCTATTATTAACTAACATAACCACATGAGCTAAATGTGGAGTCTAATGTATACGCCCCATCGAGAAGATATACCTTTCCAGAGGTATATAAGTGTCACGACCCAGGGGTATACCCTAGAAGTAACACGGCATACTTGACCCTGAAGGGGTCTCATACAAACCTTTAGTATATCATGAACATAAGATATTAGAAAAGTACGGAAAATTTAAAAAATGTATCCATTCAATTGAAGTCTTTTATAAAATCAAGAGGAAGTCTTTACTTCACTTTTGTCTCAAGCCATTTATACTTAACTTAGAATTAAAACTTTTGGGACACAGCCTATACAATAGTCTCATAACATAAAAATAAAAGATATAAAGGAAATATTGGCTTTGTCCTCGAAGCTATTAGGACTCACCCAAATCTTCAACTCTTTTGCTCCTTAGAAACCTAGCCTCAACATAGGAACTCAAATCTCGGAACCCTACATTTGATGAGAATGTAGGCAAAGTATGTGTTAGTACAAAATGTACTAAATATGTTAGCTAGCAAAACATCGTAAGAGCATAACATAAGGGTTAGTCAATATAATACATAATCCATAATCATAATCAAATACTTCATAAAGCATAAACTATGAGCATAAGAGGCAATATCATAAGCATAAGTAAAGTCTCCAACTATAAGCATCATATAAGCATTTTTCAAACCTTAGTCATCCATACCATAATAGGACTACTCTCAAGTAACCTAAAAGCATACTTGTGCAATGCATGAATGACATCCCATAATACCATCTAAGCTAAGTATCCCTTTTCTGTTATCTTAAACATAGTCTATATACCTAGTCAAATCATAGGCTTTCCTATCATAAGAGCACTATACTCTTAAATAACCTCAAAGCATACGTGTGCAATGCATGAAAGGCATCCCATAATACCATTAACACACTAAGCATAACCTTGAAGTCACCATAATCATACCTACCCTCATTTGGTCTCATTATTAGCTAACATCATATAGACAAGGGAATTATGACCTTTATTCAATCATATCTTGGAAGGCAACTATAGCAACACTCAAGCTAAACTTATACCATATAAGAGAATATTTCATAAGTAGCTTCAAGTCATACTTGTGCAATGCATGAATAGCATCCCATAATATCATTCATACTAAGTACCACCGTAGGCTATCATACTCAAGTGATTACTATTTATCATTCTAGATTACCAAAGAATAGCACCCCATTACGCTAGACCAATCTAGTCACCTTGATAACATAACTGTATGCTCAACTAACTACCTTGGAAGTCTTACTATCATGCAAGTCCAAGCTATCCTACAAAGGGTACAAGTGTTCCATCCCAGATACCATGAAGTAGTCTTAAACCAACAAAGTCATGCTACCCGTACAAGCACAGTATAATGCTAATGCAAGCTACCCTTACAAGCACACTATAATGCTAATGCAAGATACCCTTACAAGCACACTATAATGCTAATGCAAGCTACCCTTAGGAGAGTATGATTTCTCAATCCTAAGATACCCTTAGGAGAGTATGTGTCCTCAATCCTAAGCTACCCTTAGGAGAGTATGTGTCCTCAATCCTAAGCTACTCGTAGGAGAGTATGTGTCCTCAATCTTAATCTACCCTTAGGAGAGTATGTGTCCTCAATCCTAATATACCATGAAATGGTCTTGGCCTAACCAAGTCATGCTATCATGAGGGCATCCTAAAATTCTAGTTCAAGCTACCCTTAGGAGAGTATGGTTCCTCAATCCTAGGCTACCATGACTACTACTAATTCAATCTACCCTTGAAATGCATCTTACAATGCTAAGTCAAGCTACCCTTAGGAGAGTATGGATCCTCAACCCTAAGGTACCAATCTTCTTCTTGTCTTACCAAGTTAAGCTATACATGAAGGGATCATATGTCACAACTTCAATCTAACCTAGTCTAACACTCTTTGATTCATTTTAGGTTACTAAGTCTTTCAACCTAGAATCATTCTATGTGAGAGAACCTTTCAACAATACACAATAAGATCACATTATATTAGGTTTACTCTCAAAGCCCTAGAATTAATGATTACAAGCCTTACTCTCAATCTCTAATCCTTACAATCATCATTCATACCTAGATTTCAAGGCATTATAACCACATTCTTCATTAGTAGGTGATTCTAGTCACAATTCATCCTAAAGGTTCAACTTAACTTTACTAGTCATGATCCATCATATGCACTATAATCTAATTCAATTCATGTTTATATGTTCCTATTATTGAACAATTACTACTAATAACATCAATTCTAAAAGGACAACTCAATGCCTTCACTTTTACCTTTCATGGCATAAACCCACATAATATCATATTCATCAATTAGACTAGGGTTAACCATTGAAAACACAAAAATTCATCATAATATCATGAATCAATACTAAAACAATCATAAACAAGTAATATCCACTCAATTGGAATCATACTCAAATACTACCCACAATGTAGGAAGAAACCCTTGTTAGAATTGGGTTTTGTCTTCACAATTGGGGGAAATCTAGGGGGCTCTATGGGAGGAAGTAACCATAGATGAATAAGCTAACATACCTTGATTCAAATCCCTAACACAATATTCTAATAATTGAGGAATTGGACCTAGCTTCCTTCCTTTCTTCTTCTTCTTTTTCGCTTGTAGGGAGAGAATTTCTTGAGGGACTTTGGTTTCTTTGGTGAATCTAAAACAATGATTTGGAAGTCATCTAATTAAGAGTCTATTAGGTATATATAGGTGGCCTAAAAACTGATTAACTAACCCCACTTGATCCCTAACTAATAATGACTTAACCTCTAAGTCCCCAACTTAAAACAATTTGACTTCAAAACTACCCCACCAACGAGACCGCGACCCACATACCGTGGGTGGTGGTCTGCAGCTCCTAAAAGGGGGCCTTGACCCAAGACCCCTTCCCACGGGGCATCGGTCCACCTACAGGGCATGAGACCCATCTATAGGTGGCCAATTTTTGGGCAGATTTTAGAGGGAGTGCTTTCGGGTCCTTCTCAAGGACCCCTTTGGTTTGTCCTTCGGGAGTCGTACCTTGACTTTTAACCCCTCATTCTAAGTTCGGGAAGTCATATTAAAATTACTTCCCTCATATCAAACTCTAAAACTCTCACGTAAGGCTCTAGCTTCAACAACTAATTTTCCAGGTGTTACAATAAGCATGACTATGGCGTGATCACTAAAACTGATGCACAACAAAGGGGACTTCTAAACCTACATTGGCAGGTAGTTCTGGTACTGTGAGCGTACGCTGAACCCCAGTCCAACTCAGTGCTAAGTCTACTCCCAACTGAATATTTGTATAGCTCAAAATGCAATTGAAATATTGAGTAGCTGAAAATACTGACATTTTATTTAAAAAAGAAATTCGGCATACCTGGTGACGAGAACTATAGAGAAATTCTTTGGATTTCGGGGATGAACTTGAAGAAGACATGTGCTTGTTCTTGGAAAATCTTTCACCTCTTTACTCTTCTATTCATTCCAATGTAGAAGATTTTACGAGAATGAGAGTTCTGGGTAGTTTCTGACTACATTATTAGGCTTAGACTGAGTAAAATAACGTAGTTTAAGCATTAAAAAATGTAGGTTAAGTACCAAATACCTAGGGGAAAAGATCAATGTTACCCTGACATAAAAGTTGATGAAATCACTTCAAGACAGGCTATGTAGGCCCTCTAGAGCACCACGACCCGTCATGTGGGTTGTGAAGATACTCTGCCCGACAAGGCTTCAGTATTTCAGTTATAACTTTTTACTCTAAGCTTTGAATTAGGCAAAATTTATGGCGTTTGAAAGAGGATTTAAAGATCTTTAATTTGATAGGTCATGGGACACCTAATTTATTTTGTGCCAAAATATATGGTCGTTTAAACTTGACCCTAAGCTCCAAGTTTGATAAGTCTCCTTCATGAACAACTTTGCGGTCCGTGTGAATTTTCACGGACCGTGTAGGCACCGTGGTCCTTCGCAGTTTCCTTGGAGGTACAACCTCAATTAAAACTGATGAGGTGACCTTTAAGAGGGCTTGAACGGTCGTCTAAGATGCCATCTAGGTGACCCCTTCCAGGGCGGTCATGGATGGTAACTCACGACATCCTTAATAGACCGTTTAGGATTCCGTGAAAGGTCCATGGTCTAATTTGTATTCGTGGTCTTGCCTAAATTTCCCCTTTTAGCCCTCTCTCGAAGTCGGAGGTGTTACATTAAGAAGTAAGTCATATATCATAAACGAGTTTGACACAAAAGCAGAAATGTAATCATATTATTGACAAGCAAATCTACTATATCAACAGTGGTTGGGACGTAAACCATACACCACATACAATGCTGGATAACTAAAGACATAAAAGAATGTAAATATAGGTGACAAGGTCCTCGAAACATGAGGACTCGCCAAGTCTTCAATCTACAAAAAATTCCACTAGCCACGAGCGGGAGGAGGAAGATCATTGTACCCTAATTTTTTTTAAATGTGGACACAAGTTTGTATTAGTACATGAAATGTACTAAGTATGAGGAATATTCATAAAAATGTGCAAAACATGATCATAAGAGGACATAAGGGAAAACATGATATGCATGACCAAGCTACAGCCTTTTAAAGAAGAATCATAAATTATGAACATGGACAATACATCTTAAATATCATAATGAGAGCTTCATAACACCTTCGGGAATAACTTAGTTCATTTTTCCAGCTATTAGCTTTAACATACAATAGACTATGCAAGCTATATAACATGAAATCTGATGTTATTGACACCAAATTTTGGCATGATATTTTTTAAGTCAATAATTTTAAATATTTTATTCATTAAATAGTTCAAAATACATGTTTTGAAATTTCAATGCAATTTATTGATTCTTATCGTCATTTCTTAAAATATTAAGATTTTTGTCGATTAATAATGTTTACATCATTTTTGTGATAGTCGGTTGAATATGTTCAAATATTTATTTAATTTGATTATATAATATATATTTTTAAATTGCGTAATTTATATGCCATTCATTTTATCCGTTACATTTTTTAATATTCCTTTTATTGGTATTAATTTTGGTACTTTTAGCATAGTCTATAAATACATTTTTTTATTTTTTTTATTTAAGTCATTGCTTATTGACAAATTGTAACACCTCGGATTTGAGAAAGGCTTGAAAGGGGGAAAATGGGGAACTCACAAGCCAAAACTTGACCATGGAACCCTGCACGGATCCCCAGACGGGTCGTGAAGGGGAACACGGTCTTTGAGATGGCACGTGGTAAGTCCTTGTACAGGCGTCCCTCCCATAGAGGCCTAGACGGACCATTGAGAGGTTGACGGACCATCAAGAAGGTCGTCAAGGGGTCATCAGTATGGGGCCTTCTTCCCTAGCCACAAGTCAAGGACGATGGATGGCTAGACGGTCCGTGGTGCCTATGACAGGCGGTGAATGCCACCATCAAGTGTGTTCGGTAGTTTTTAAGTCAGGGGCTATTGGGTCTTTTCCTAATTATTTTAATTCAATATCATGTCATTTTATCCTTTACCCAAATCCCTATATAAAGGTTTTACCCCCAAAATCATCCAATTCAATTCATTCTCTCAATTTCCCAAAAGAAAACAAGTTCATCCTCCCCAAATATTTCTCTCTCTAAATCTTTGAAGAAGAAAATTGGGTTTTAAGTCAAGTCCCAAATTTCACCATTGAAGTCAAGATTTTGGCACTAAGGTGTGATAGCCTTCATCTATGGAGTTGTTTCTTCCAGAGTTCCTAAATTCGCCAATTTAAATAGTTAGAAATCTCAAATTGAAGTTAAGGTTTACTTCTATGACATGGGTTCCTTTCAATATTGATTTAATTGATTATTTTATGAACTATTATGCATGAATTGAGATACTTATATATTTAAAGATTAATCCCCTTGAACCCATGCATACTCCATGTTTTCTAAGCTATGATGATATAATGTGGGGTTTGAACTATTAAATATGAGTTTATAAGGATATGCATGTTCTTCACAAAATAATTGATTTTATTTTCTTTAAGAGTAAAGCATAAATGTTATTGAGAAAGAACATGTTTTGAATTTCTTTAAGAGTAAAGCATAAATATTGAGATTATTGTTGTGGTGTGAAATGGTTTCTCATATACACATGAAAGTATGATTGTGAAAGGGTTTCCTCACATAAGGATTCTTGGTGTTGAAAGGTTTTCTCTACTTATCTTTGAATCAATATTTAGGAGCTATTCTACTGAAACCTAGCTTGGATTGGCTATTTGATGTGCCTTCCATAAAAGGTAAGTCAACTAAAGATTTATGACTTTTCCGTGGCATTCATGCTTAGCATCGAGAGGATATTGAGATGGAAGCTCTACCTTACCATGAGGCCTAGTTTCTAGTAGCAATCTCCTTATCCTATACCTATGTGCCACAATAAGAAGATTGTCTTAGATATATTATGATTGTCTCAGATAGACGGTAACTAGTGGATCTACGTTAGCTAGAATTTAATGTTCTTGCCTTGGCAAGTAAGGACACCCCTTTTCAGTGTGGAGCACACACTAGATTCCATGTTCTAGCATACATGGTCTTAAATTTCGGTCAAGTCTACTTCCAACAATAATTATGAACTAAGGTTACTTCAAGAAGTATCTCACAAGTGTTCAAAGATGATTTTTACTTAATTGACCATGATTACAATTATGTTTTCTAACCTCATATCTTATGGTTTTAACTTGCTCTTTGCATTACATGAGAGGTCCCTTTGAGCGTGATTTTATAACTCTATGCATTTATATCACACTTGGTACATTTTTGTACTAACACATATTGTTGACACTCTGATTTTTTGAAAAAAAAAATTGTTTTGTATTTGTTTTAGATTCGTCACCTAAATTTTAAGGAAAATATTAGGAAAACCATTTTTAAATATGCAAATGTAAACTCTGTTTTGATTTGAGAAACCAGTGATATTTTGAGTAAGGGTTTTGGTTACTCGAGGGGAAGGTACTAAACATCTCTCAGAGCCTATCCGAAGATAGTCCTTAAACTCAATTTAGGAAAAATAATTAGGAAAATTTGTTCATTTATTTTCTTTAAAAAGGGTAAGATACAAGGTACGACACATATACATTGATCAAATAAATGTGCTTAAAGGTATGTCAATTTTATTTATAAAAAAAAAAGAAGATATATCTTATATAAAAACTTGTCGTAGATAAATATGTAGATATTGAATTTAAATGATATGAAAAATTGTCGTTTTATTTGTATGTAAAAGAAAATAAAAGGAGATAATAATTGGGTGTATATATATAATAGTATGTGTAATATATGTTTTTGAATAAAAATAGATAAAATGGAGTTTCTAAAAATAAAAAGATACAATAAATATAAATGGTACTAAGTGCTAAAATATTATATAAAGTTTGTAATCTTAAATATGTTTATTATAAAGTGTAGTATAAACATGTATGTTGCTTCTTTTTTTTTTAAAATATGAACGTTTATTATTTTGTTTACATGTAGGAATAAATTGGCAATAGATTAGATGTAGCAAAATAATATATATATTGAAGTGTAGGAATTTATAAATTATAAAAATAAATAAGTAACATTCATAAAGTGATAGTAGATAAAAGTAATAGGTTTTGTAGAGAAAAATATAGAATTTATACCTTTATGTGTATGACATATATATGTATGTACCTTGTATTTTCAACCTGTTGGCATATTTAAAATCTTGAAATAGCATGTTAAGAGATTATAGTTTTTTTTTTTTTAGAAATATTTCATTTTAAAAAAAGGAAGAATAGCCAATATATTTTATAAAGGGGATGTAAGGAGTATAAAAATAGGCCTAACTATTGGGATTGCTTCTATAGTTATACATTTATTTTTGTTATATAAGCCTACTTTTCTACTTATTTTATTTAAAAATATGTTTGTCTAAAGGTAAATATCCTAGCCATAAGTAATTTCTAAAGGGTGATTATTCTAGCCTTTGAACTAGTCACAAATTCATTTGGATATCTAAGCGATGAATTAGGCCTAAATAAATATTAGCTAGCCCCTTTGAAACTTCATTTGAAACCTTTTAAACTATAAGCCCCTCTTTTCAACTTAAAAGGCCTAAAGAATGTTATAAGTAAAAATGATAACCCATTTCCAAAAGAAAGATATTTTTTATCATTTTTGTTCTAAAAGTGTTGCCCAAGGGTTTATAATATAACTCCAATCTTGTTAACAAATAAGATAAGGTCACATAAATAATCTTCAAAAGTAAAAGACAAGCAATTTAATATATCAAAAACTTAAGAGTTATGTAGACATAAGTAAAGGTTAGCCAACATATCAAACCAATATAATTAAGATTATGAAAGAAAGGCTAAGAATTATTGGACTCCTAATTTACGAGACTTCAATCATCGCGATGATCCTAATTGTTGTTGGCCTAATATTTTAGGCCAATAACAAGTTCCAAAGTAGAAACTCCAGCCCTCCGATTGTACATGAAACAAAAGAATAGAAAAAGAAGAGATTAGGAATAACTATAATTATGTAACTGAGGCAATTATAAATATAAATTATAAAAGCTTAAAAAACAACCACAAGTAAAAATTAAAAAATAAATAAACATTGAGACAAATGGTTCATGTGATACAATTAACTACACTTAAAATAGAACAATCAACCTCCGCTATCCTTTTTACGGAGGTTGGATTACATCTTCTTTAATCCTTTAGTCAAATATAAATTAACTTTGTGACTAGAAATATGCTAAGGAAGCAACTGTAAAAAAACAAAGACCACAACCCACACTTTTTGAAAAAAACTAACGATAAACACTTAGTATATTCTATCAGGGAGATTACAGATTCTTAACACACTTATTAGAACATGGTATCCTCTTTTCCATAAAAAGTGGATCGCAAGCCCCCTTTTTAACAAAAATAATGATAATCAAACTTTGACAACACAATTATTTCAACCCAACTAAAGAAGTATAAAATAATTTACCAAAATAGAAAGACAAAGAAGCTCTTATCGTATTAGTCATAGTAGCATGTATTGGAAAGGAACACACTCAAAAGAACACATTTAGACTTTGTATCAAACTAAAGAAATCATAGTTTGTAAAAGGCTAGCACATCAAGTCTATTAGCAACTTAGTGAACATGTCTATTATTAACATAATAGATGTCAACAAGAATGAGTTTGGCATTTTTATACACACAAAAGCTAGAGGTTATACAATTTCAACACATAAGAAATTTAAGCAAAGATGCCATTTCTAAGCCGATAAATGAGTGAATTCGAAATGAAGGAGAGATGAGCATGCTTAAAATCATACAAGAGAGAGATCAATTTAATGTAACTCAATCAACAAGGAAAAAAAGAAAATGAGACTAAACTTCATACTTAATGTAGCACAGTAAGATGAAATGGTAGCCAAACCTCAACTTATTTATTTACTTTGAAAGGTAAGAGATAGCAATTGTGTAATTTTTATTTTTTATAAAAGATAGTAATAGTACTACGAATATAAACAAGATTATTGATTAAAAGTGAAGGGGGCAGCTATAAAAATTGATCACAAATTCAGCAAGAATAAAAGCCAATATTTCATCCAACTTATTGCTAGATTGAAACATAATTTGAGCGGGATGCACATCACTAAATTAAACATCACATAAAATTCAATTCAACTACAATTATAAATGACTTTCATGAAATCTAGGAAAACAAACTTAAGTGAGAAAGAAACACAAGAATGCTCATCAAAATGTAACTTTGTTTTGGACATGAATCTTAGGCTATACAAAGCAGCAAAAAGTAAACTCAACTCTGTAAAAATTACAGCAAATGATCAGTTTTTTACATAGTTCAAATCGATGGGAATATAAATAGGAAATACGCATTCGATTAACATAACTTTTCAATAGAACGTTTAAGCAAAGTAAAAATATACATCAATTAATCTCAAAACATAAGCTCTTATTAAGGATGAAGCAATCATATAAAGGGGAATTCATCCTTAGAAGCGAGATTAGACAATAAACGAATGTTAACTTATTAAGCAAACAAAAATTCTAACCTGCTAACACAATAAAATTTTAACACATTTTGAGCTATATAGGACAACTAACGTATGAAAAAGGAGGTTCACCAGAAAACGCTTATAAAGAAAAACCTACAACAATCAGAGAAAAAAATGTTTTCTGGAAGTTAAATAATTGAGAATCGAAAAAGGAAGAAGATTACCTTGTGTTGAGCACCAAACTAGAGTTTTGACGTCAAGATATTTCGACTTTGTACTTCCTCGAAACTCGAATTCAAAACAGAAAGCAAAAGGACAATAAGAGAAGAACTTTCGAACTCTAACAAAACACTTGAAGTGGCTGCGATTTTCTTGCTCGTTGATGGATGATTTTAGTCGATTCTCGGATAATCTTACAGTTTTTCTCCTTGTTTATTTGGATGATCGTTCCATGAGGACCAAAGTCCTCTTTAAAGCCAAAATTCTACTCCAAGAATTTAAAATTTGAATTCTTGGAAACGCAAAGCTCAGAGGTGACAGGAAAGAAATGATTGGGACAAAAAATATCTCAAGAATCGACCATTCCAGGTCGATTTGAGAGGATTGAGTGACTGATGAGGCATTTTTCACGTGGCCCAGAGTCGTTCTTATGACAGGGGGATGGGGGATCACGTGGAGCGGCCCTGGGAGAAGAGCATGGGGCGTCAACGTTCTTAGCGTGGTCTGGAAAGGTGAAGAGACGCATTGATTTTTATTTTAGGGAAGAGAAGTCTACGAGGTGCGCTTCTAGGAAAAAAGAGTATAGGGTGGTTGTAGGGGAAGAAGAACGTGATGTCTTGGGAAACAGGTCATCCGATCGTTTGATCGGACAGTTAATAAAATAAAGGATTTAAAAAAAATGATTATTGATAATAATTATATATATATATATATCTATATATATCTATATATATATTGATAATAATTATACATTAAAAAGATGAATCAATTAAAGTCGTTGGATTAAATAGGATGGTCAAGATTTAAGCTGAAAAAGCACAATCCATGTGCTTCCTACGTGGCGCACACGAATTGGCTAAATGAAAAAGATTTGGATTGCCAAGTTTTTTTACTCAAATTAGGTTCATATAAATTATAACATTTTGTTTATTAAATAGACATAATTTATTAAATTTAAAATAATAATTTTGCAAGACTAGCTTATTTGATAAAATTATTCATTCTAAAAATAAAATTAATATAATTTAGTAACTCATTAATTAATTAAGCCTTCCTAATTTTAAAAAAGAGTCAAAAAATGTTTATTATAAATAGAAATTATATATAATTAGAAAAATCGAGTGAACCCTTAAGAATAATATTTATTTGACGTGAAATTAAAAAAATGAGAAAGTAAGTAGTACTATATTTAATTTTTTTTAATTAAAAATAGTATTTATGAAATGAATTTATCAAGAAAAATAAAATAATTAAAAATCTTTTTGTATTCCTACGAAAATTTCATAACATATACATATTATTATTATTATTATTATTATTATTATTATTATTATTATTATTATTATTATTATTAAAACTTTAGTTAAATAAACGTGGAGAGCCAAAATTGGGTGTCAACAACTTGCCCCTTTCTTTGTCCATGGAGGAGAGTATAGAAAACGTGGACAAAGAAATATTGAGACAACAATTTTAGGCGACCCACCAAAATACACCTTGAGCAAAAACTTGGTGAGAAATGCTTTTGGAGTTATGGCCGAACTCTGGATTCTGAGCTACCTACATATCTCAGGTTTCATGAGAAATTAGGCCATATGTAGTTCGAGAGTGTAGGAGCATAGCAAATTTTGAGTTTGCCCACTATCAAATTATGGTAATACTGAAATCTTTTGATGGTGAGATATGAACAGATTACCACGAATCGAGGGACGGGATACATTGCTTAAGAAGCTTGAACGAGAAATGCTCCGTAGTAATTTCTACTGAAGACTCATGGTAGATAGATGAATTTTTAAAATTATGCCCTAGTGTCGAGTAATAATGTACAGAGATATGATAGAATTATAAGTAAGATTTAAATCTGAACTTTTGAAGATCGAGTCGAGTTGAGTTTTGAAAGTGAACCACTAACGTAGCTAGTGATGCTTGACATTGCACTAACTTGCCCTAGTTTGCTGCCTAGAGGGAGTTCCTCGTTGTAATATGTTGTTCTGCAATACATGTAAAAAAGTGAAAAGTACCTCTTGCGGTTCAAAAATTATAAATTGAAATAGTAATGTAAAGAGTAGAGTGTAGATGTTCAAATGATTGTTGATGTCTCCTTTTTGTGTTGTGAATGTGATGTAGGAAAAGTAACTTGTAATATAGAGGTCCTCGACTGGCGGGGCTGTTGTAATGTAAAAGGCTGTAGTCGGCTGTGTAAAACTTCTAATGTAAACCTCCGCCTGGCGGGGCTGTTGTAATGTCAACGCATGTACCCGGCAGTGTAAAACTTCTAATGTAAACCTCCACCTAGCGGGGTTGTTGTAATATAAAAGCATGTACCCGACTGTGTAAAGCTTGTAATGTAAAGCCTCCGGCTGGCTGGGTTGTTGTAATGTAAAAGCTTGTAACGTAAATTTAAGGGTTTGTGTATGACAGTGTTGCTATGTGTGCATGCCTCCGGCCGGCGGAGCTTTAGTTATATCACAACGATGTACTCTATGATTGGCTGAGTGTTGCTTCTTTTGCTTATATGCAGGCTCTGATTGGCGGAGTTTGGTCGACGTTTGCTATATACAGCCTCCGATTGGCGGAGTTTGACGATATTTGCTATCTACGAACTCCTATCAGTGGAGTTCGAGTGAAATTTGCTATGTTCAACCCCAGACTTGTGGAGTTTGGCGTTGTTAGACGGTGGTCTCCGATTGGCGGAGTTGTTGACGAGGTTAGTTTAGAAGCTCCAGTTGGTGGAGTTATTTTGACAGAAAGCTAACAATCCTATTTTCCTACGATGATCCTCTTTCTTCAGTAGTTGGTCTGGATCTTGAGTGTACCAGCAAAATTTAAATGAAATGTTCTTAGATATAAGATGCAAGCTGAAGTACTTTTGGGAAATTAGTAGGGAAAGAGTATTTTGGCTCATGATTGTAGAAGTCGAATGGCACCTCCGGCCGTGTCCCGAGACTTGATGTTATTTTCTTGATTCCAGTGTTCCTGCGCCCAAAGAAATTTTTTAGTTTCGTTGATTTGTATCGACTTGCGTACTGAAGCCTCATCATTGGAATCTTTCAACGTCTTCTTAGCCTGCATATAGTTTCTTAACCTAGAGACTTGGTAGGTGGAAGATTAGAAAAATCCTTTGGAAAAGAATTAGCTTGTTTTTTCTGGAAAATAAGTATACTACGTATATATTAGGTATATATATATATAGTAATTCTCCAAAGTTTTTAGATTATGACATATTCCGAAGTTCATCGAGATTTCCATTTTGTTGATTATATCCAACATGGTCTTCATGTAGCTTTTACCGTTCTGATGAAGCTTCCCTATCTCTTTTGCAGACATTGTGATGATCGATAGTCGTCATATTCTGAGGTTATGCTAACTATGAGGAAGTGTTTCCTAAGGGTGAGAAAAAAATGGAAATTATGCAGTGCATTGATCGAGCATGACTTAGGCTGCCTACGTATCTCCAAAGTAGGAATCAGATCGTAACGTAGTTCGAATACAAGTGGGAGAAATAGAAGTATGTAACGCAATGATAGATCTTGACTCAAGCTGCCTACGTATCCAAATAGAATTAGGTCGTAACGTAGTTCGATACAATAGGAAAGTGGAAAATAGGAGAGATGACTAAGAAACATGTAATGCAATGACCGAGCTTGACTCAAGCTGCCTACGTATCCAAGTGGAATCAGGTCAGGATGTAGTTCAAATTATAATAGGGGAAAGTGAAAAATATGAAATCCATTGACCAGGCCTGACTCAGGCTGCCTACGTATCCAAGCAGAATCAGGTCAGGATATAGTTCGATTACAAATAGGAAAGTGAAAAATATGAAACGGAATGACCAGGCTTGACTCAGGCTGCCTACGTATCCAATCGGAATCAGGTCAAGATGTAGTTCAAACACAAAAGGAAAGTAAAAAATATGAAATCCAAGGGACCGAATCCGATAAGGATTGCCTACGTATCCCACCGAGGGAGTTCAAGTCGAGCGTAGTTCTAAATACATGGAAATGATGATTTTGGGTTTTCTAAAGGAGACCGTATCCGATGTGGGTTGCCTACGTACCCCGCCGTGGAAAGTAAGGTCTAGACGTTGTTTGTTACATCAAAAATGCAAAAGTACCAGAAATAAGCTCTAATCTTGAGGTTTTCAGATGTAGTATTTCTTGATGGCGTCTGAATTGATTGGCTTTGTACTTACTCTACCATCCATTTCTGCTAAGATTACCGCTCCTCCAGAGAGTATTCTATGAACCATGTAGGGTCTTTGCCAATTTGGTGCAAATTTCCCTTTGGCTTCTCCTTTGTGAGGAAAGATCTTCTTCAATACTGACTGCCCTGGTGTGAACTGTCGAGGTTTGACTTTCTTGTTGAATGTTTTGGTCATTTTGTTCTAATGGAGTTGGCCATGACAAACCGCGTCCATCCTCTTTTTATCGATGAGCATCAATTGTTCATGCCTGCTACGTATCCAACCTCTTAAATAATCCTTAAAGTTGGTATTTCCACTTCTGCAGGTATTACTGCATCCGAACCATAAACCAACATATAAGGAGTTGCCCCAGTTGATGTTCTCATGCCATTGCTTGTGACTATCCACTATTTTCCTTAAAATCTTCTTGATATTTTTATTTGCAGCCTCAACTGCTTCATTCATCTATGACCGGTAAACTATGGAATTTTGATGAGCAATCTTGAACCTTTCACAAGTTTCTTCCATAAGGTCGCTATTGAGGTTGGTTGCATTATCTGTTATGATTGGTTCTGGAATTCCAAAACGACAAACTATATTGTTGCGAACAAAGTCTGCTACCATCTTTTTTTACTGCCTTGTATGTCGAAGCTTTCACCCATTTTGTGAAATAGTCGATAGCCACCAGGATGAAACGATGTCCATTTGATGCGGGAGGCTCTATGGATCCAATAACATCCATGCCCCAAGCGGCAAATGACCAAGGTGAACCATCACATTGAGCTCATTCAACGGAACCCGAATAAAATCTCCATGCACTTGACACTGATGACACTTTTGCACATACCGGATGCTATCTCTCTCCTTGGTCATCAAAAAATATCCGGCTCTTAAAAACTTCATTGCCAAAGTGAACCCATTCATGTGAGGTCCACATGTTCCTGCGTGTATTTCTTCCAAAAGCCTTGTCACTTCTGCGGCGTCAACACACCTCAGCAATCCTAAATCCGAAGTTCTCCTATATATGATTTCTCCATTAAGGAAGAAATTATTGGCCATCCTCCTAAAAGTTTGTTTTTGCTTGCTTGTGGCATTTTCAGGATATTCTTGTGCTTCTATCAACCTTCTGATGTCATAGTACCATGGTTTTCCATCAAGTTCCTCATCTACATGAAAACAGTATGCATGTTGATCATGTATCTCTATATCGATAGGGTCGATGTAATTCTTGTCTGAATGTTAAATCATTGAGGACAATGTTGCCAAAGCACCGACAAACTTATTTTGAGCTCGAGGGACATGCTTGAACTCAATCCTTGTGAATCTCCTACTCAACTCTTTTATGTAATGCAAAAACGGCAGGATATTGACATTCTTAGTGGTCCATTCTCCTAGCACCTAATGAACCAATAGGTCGGAATCTCCAATCACTAAGAGTTATTTGATGTTCATATCGATGGCCATCCTGAGTCCAAGAATACAACCCTTATATTCCGCCATGTTATTGGTACAGTAGAACTTAATCTTGGCTGAGATCAAGTAATACTGACCTGTTTCCGAAATTAAGACTGCTCCTATTCCAACTCCAATAAAGTTTGATGCTCCATCAAAGAACATCATTCATCCAACATATGACTCTGATAGGTCTTCTCCTACAAACAAAACCTCTTCATCAGGGAAGTAGGTTGTGAGCGGCTTGTAATCCTGGTCCACCGGGTTTTCTACGAGGTGATCAGCCAGGGCTTGTCCTTTGATGGCCTTTTGTGTCAGGTACACGATATCAAACTCGCTCAACAAAATTTTCCACTTTGCCAGATTACCTGTGGGCATTGGTTTCTGAAAGATGTACTTGAGTGGAGCCATTCATGAGATCAAGTACGTGGTGTATGCAGATAGGTAATTCCTAAATGTTTGTGTGATCCAAGTCAAAGCGCAACATGTTCACTCCAACAAGGTGTATCTTACCTCGTATGGTGTGAACTTCTTGCTCAAATAGTAAATAGCTTGCTCTCTTCTTCCTATCTCATCATGCTGCCCCAATACATATCCAAATGCATTATCTATAATAGATAGATATAATAACAAAAGCTTTCTAGGCTCTGGTGGGACCAATACTGGTGGGTTGGACAAGTATTCTTTGATTCTATCGAAAGCCTTTTGGCATTCCTCTATCCATTTCGTGGTAGAATCCTTCTTCAGTAACTTGAATATGGGTTCACAGATCACTGTGGATTGAGTTATGAACCGACTAATGTAATTCAGTCTTTCCAAGAAACTCATCACGTCCATCCTGGTCTTGGGTGGAGGTAGCTCTTGGATCGCCTTTATCTTTGATGGATCCAACTCTATATCTTTCCTACTAACGATGAATCCCAACAATTTTCCTACGGGTACTCCGAATGCACACTTTGCTAGATTCAACTTTAGATTATACTTCCGCAACCTCTCAAAGAAATTCCATAAATCACCCAGATGGTCTGAACTTCTTTTGGATTTGATAACAACATCATCCACGTACACTTCAATTTCCTTGTGGATCATATTGTGAAAAAGGGTAGTCATGGCCCTCATGTAGGTTGCACCGGCATTTTTTAGACCAAATGGGATTACTCTATAGCAATACACTCCCCACGGAGTGATAAATGTTAACTTCTCTGCATCATCTTCATCCACCAAGATTTGGTGATATCCTGCAAAGCAATTGACAAATGACTGCAACTCATGTTTCGCACAATTATCAATGAGTATATAAATATTTGGTAGAGGGAAATCATCCTTAGGACTGGCTCTATCGAGATCTCAATAGTCCACACATATTCTGATCTTTCCATCCTTTTTTGGCACAGGCACAATGTTGGCTAACCATGTGGGGTAATTTGTAACCCTCACAACGTTCTCCTCAATTTGCTTAGTTACCTCCTCCTTGATCCTTAAACTCAAATCTGGCTTGAATTTTCTTGTCTTTTGCTTAACAGGTAGACAAGTGGGATTAGTTGGTAATTTGTGCGAGACAATATCAGTGCTTAATCCTAGCATGTCATATGAAGACTAAGCAAATACGTCAACATGCTGCTTAAGAAACTCTATAAACTCTTCCTTTCTTTCAGCCTCCAAATATATGCTGACTCATGTCTCCTTCACGATTTCCTCATTTCCTAAGTTGACCACCTCTGTTTCATCCATATTGGGATTCTTCTAACTTTCAACTTGTTCAATCTCATGTTGTAGATTTTCTGGCATCATGCTCTCATCATACTCTTTGTGATCTTGTTCATCACTTTCACTTTGCTTGGTAGTTTCGGTACATGTCATAATCGTTGAACGAGGATTTTTATTAATATGAGTACTGAAAAGTGCAAAAGGTAAGTAAAAATAAATAGATATTTAAAATAACGAGAATTTTTTTTAAAGAAAATTAAAGACTTTTTATTTCAAAGCATTCTAGCTTTTAGAAGAGGCAAGCAACAAAAGATTAGGCATGATTCAAGCCTCAATTTGATCATGCGAATTTTTAAAATTAAGAATAATTTTCCACACTACCAGAACTCTGGTTGATACATGGACTGGCTGATGGTCCAATTCTGAAAGATTTCTCTAGGTTTGGCATCACGAATGGTCAATTTGTTGAGTTTTATCCCTTCCGCTTCTCCAGCCATGGCCACGAACAGATTGCCTATTCCTTCTACGATGTCATCAACGTCATCTTGATCTGGAATCACAGCTTTTTCTGGAACAAGGATTATATCACTTGACCCATACGGTCTCTTCCCGAGGCAGGCTCATATCTGAGTCCATTGGTGCCTATCTGATGCTTCAGCTGGATCGGCTCAACTATGCCATTGGACTTAGGTCCAAATCCATTATTAGGCTGATATCCATACTTCAACATCTCTGATGCAACCATTTTTGCACCACATGACAACTTTGTATTACCTGCCTCTACTTCCTCACCGACCCTTACATCTTGCATAATTTCCAAAGTTTGAAAGGTGGCTTCGTCTAACTCATCAGCGACTGGAATTGAATTAATAGAAAGGATGGAGTGACTGAGCTCTCCATGGATGGTAACTTTTGTGCAACCCTACTCAAACTTTACACATTGGTGAAGAGTGGAAAGAACCGCTCTTGCCATGTGAACCCATGGTCTTCCCAATAACAGGTTGTAGTTGGATGATACATCTATCACTTGAAATAGGATGGGGAATTCCGCTGGCCTCACCTGCAATGTGAGATAGATCTCTCCAATAATACTTCTTTGCGCTCCATCAAAAGCTCTAACTTTCACACGACTCTCCCTTATCTCTCCCATATTAACACCTAAATCCCTCAGAGCGGTGAAAGGACAGATGTTGCATCCAGAACCACCATCAATTAGAACTCGAGTCACAATCTTATCACAACATTTGACTGCAATGTGAAGCGCTTTGTTGTTCCTAGCCCCTTCTGCAGGTAACTCATCATCATGGAAAGAAATCTTGTTAGCTTCCACTATTCTTCCAATCGTTGAAGCTAAGGTTTCACTTGTGGTCTCTTTCGGAATGTTCACTCCGTCTAACACTTCCATCAAAGCATTCCTATGAGCTTCAGAGCTCATAAGTAGAGACAAAATGGATATGTGAGCTAGCGTCTTCTTCAACTACTGTTCGACTGAATAGTCTTTCGGCTGCATTTTCTTTCAAACTTCTGCAGTTTCAGCATCGATAACATTCTTCTTTGGATTATGTTCTTTTCCAAAAGCTTTTTGAGTTAGATCATCTAGGGCATAACACCTCCCTGACCTGGTCATCCTTTGAGCTGCGGCAGTGTCGATCATCTTACCTTGGCGTCTGCCCGATAGTCCCATGGGACTGCTTTGGTGTCATATTCAGGCTTTCTAGAAATTAGAGTGGTCACTACAACTCTTGGGATATATGTTTGGACAGTCAGAGGTTCCCTTAGCTGAACAGTGATAACAAGTTACGCCGAAGATGTCACGGCATCTGGTCCATCTATGTCTGGACAGTCAGGGACCCCATATTCTTCATCTAGAGTAACCACGTTGACTTCCCGATTCTCGTGGTTAGGCAAAGGGTTGTTGTTTACGTTGGGAGGTGTTGGAGTGCATTTGATTACTCCTCTTCTGATCAAATACTCGATCTAGTTCTTCAAATCATAACAATCTTCTATGTCGTGGCTTTTGATTCCCGAGGGGTAAGTGCATCACTTTTTTCCATCAAAATTATGAGGGATTGAATCAGGAAGCTTTCCTTCAACCGGTTGCAGCACTCCCATTGAGTAACGAAGACTTTGTCGCATTGTGTCCCTAGAAGTGAAAATAATGCTCCCAAGTGCCCTCAAATCTTAGCCCCATGTATCTTATGGATATTTTATCACCAATTTTGTAGGATGTGTGGCACTGAAACGACCATTTGGATATGTGGCAAGTCTTGGTTGAGGTTTATCTGAAAAGAGGGTAAAGAGTGTGATGAGTTATTTGCTCCAAATCCGTTAAGTATTCAGTTTGGATAATTTATATCAATTTCAAACAAAGTGTATGTCGTCGAGTTTTAAAGAAGAAACTCTTTGACGTTTGGGTGGTTTCCTAAATGCAATGACAATACCTTATATTGTGTTGCCTATGGCTATGCAACATGACCTATTTTTAAAGTAAGATTTTTACCTAGATGACTGAGAGTGGGACTGAGTAATTGCGAGAAGGTGCACTATCTTAATTGCACCAACTCTGAAACTAAGGAATCCAAAGAGAGTTTTGAAGAAGTGCAGGAGCGCCCCTCGCGTGTTCAGTGTGTGTTTGTGTATGGCCAAAGGCTCGATAAAATGTGCAAATAACAGTGTAGGGAAAGCAGTAACAAGTAGTGTTTTAAAACAAATAAGGAACACAAGCTTAGATTTCACTTGCGACCTTTCAGTCAAAACAATATATCAATTCGGTAAAGTAAACAAGCAGAAATGAACAAGTAATCACAAGTATTATTCCTAAATTAAGTTTTCTAAGGTTAAAATCCAAGTAAGATACCCAACAGAGTCGCCAAGCTGTTGCTGCCTATTTCGAGCCGGCCGAAACAGTTCACAACATAATATGGCTGACACTCTGATTTTTTGGAAAAAAATGTTTTGTGTTTGTTTTAGAGTCACCACCTAAATTTTAAGGAAAATATTACGAAAACCATTTTTAAATATGTAAATGTAAACTCTGTTTTGATTTGCGAAACCAGTGAAATTCTGAGTAAGGGTTTAGGTTACTCGAGGAGAAGGTATTAAGCATCCCTCAGAGCCTATCCGAAGATAGTCCTTAAACTCAATTTAGGAAAAATAATTAGGAAAATTTGTTCATTTATTTGCTTTAAAATCAATGATAAGTAAATCTCGTTAGTTTAAGAAAAAGGGTAAGATACAAGGTACGACACATATACATTGATAAAATAAATGTGCTTAAAGGTATGTCAATTTTATTTATAAAAAAAAAGATGTATCTTATATAAAAACTTGTCGTAGATAAATATGTAGATGTTGAATTTAAATGATATGAAAAATTGTCGTTTTATTTGTATGTAAAAGAAAATAAAAGGAGATAGTAATTGGGTGTATATATATAATAGTATGTGTAATATATGTTTTTCAATAAAAATAGATAAAATGGAGTTTCTAAAAATAAACACATAAAATAAATATAAATGGTACTAAGTGCTAAAATATTATATAAATTTTGTGATCTTAAATATGTCTATTATAAAGTGTAGTATAAACATTTATGTTGTTTTTAAAAAAAAAAAAAAATATGAACGTTTATTATTTTGTTTGCATGTAGGAATAGATTGGTGATAGATTAGATGTAGTAAAATAATATGTATATTGAAGTGTAGGAATTTCTAAATTATAAAAATAAATAAGTAACATTCATAAAAGTAATAGTAGATAAAAGTAATAGGTTATGTAGAGAAAAATATAGAATTTATACATTTATGTATATGACATATATATGTATGTACCTTGTATTTTGACCTTGTTGGCATATTTAAAATCTTGATATTGCATGTTAACAGATTAGAATTATTTTTTTAGAAATATCTATCTATATATAATAGGAGAAGAAAAAGTGTCACATGTCAGCACCACAAAATTTCTCCATTTTTTAATTTTAAAAATTAAAATTTTAAAATAATTTTAATATGCATTAGTTATTAAATTTAAATTTAAATTTAAAATTTTAAAAAATCAATAGATATTTTAAAAGTTTTTTTTAAAAAAAAAAATAGAAAGTTACCACAGTTAATAATACTATTTTCTATTCTTTTTATTTTTATTTTAAAAAAGAAAAACAAATTTTACACGTGGTTAAATTTTCTTGGACTCTTATTTTCATTTTCTAATTAGAATATTTATTTTTGTCCTATGTATTTGTGAGTATAAGTGGACAAATGGGATAATGTCATGTAGTTTAAAAACTGCCAATTGACAAAAAAAAAATACTTTCAATCCAAAAGAAATAATTAATAAATAATATAATAAAAATTAAACATTAAGAACTTATTGTCAGTAAAATAAATAAGACTGTGGATTTTCGTAGGGGAAATGGGTAGTATTTTTTTTCCTTTTTTAATTTTATTAAATCTTAAATCTACGAATAACATGCCTAGAGGAAACTTTTAATTCATAATAAAATAAAAAAATAATTAAATTGACTCGGTGAGTTTTCGATTGGTTCAGCGAGTCTTTCTGCAACTTGAAGTCTGCAATTTTCTTGATTAATTTCAAACACTTTTCGATGTATTTTGCAGATATGGCTAGAACCAATTGGGATGAAAGTGGCATGCCGCCCCGCAAATGAGCACGTGGCATTGTTATAAATGAGGGAGCAACTCCTTCTTACAAAGAGGGTAAGAAAGCGCCTCCGAAGGGAGGGAAAGGCAAGGGTAAAGGGCCCGTAGATGAGAGACCAGAGCACAACTCCGGCAGTGATGGGGATTCGTTTGATTCTAAGGCCTCATTCTCCGAGCCTGAGGATTACCAACTACTGCAAACCCGGTGAGTAGAGATTCGTGCAAAGGCTCGTCAAGATCCGTCTAGGATCCCGGAGTCTACCCCTCTTATTGTTGTTACATTGCCAGCTCTGGAACAGACAGTTGTCCCAGCACCACCAGTTTAGGGTCTTCCTCCCCACTTACTCAACCGGTTAAAGGCCGAGTGAATGAGGACCATCCTGGAGGAGGAGAGATTGTCCACGGACGGAGTAGTGGATATGTGCCCTCTTATGTGGGACACACTTCGGTTCCACAAGTTTGAGATCTTCACCAGGCCCTGTGGCCCATATATTCCTACGTGGGTCCGTGAGTTTTATACAACATATAGTGATTTGGTACCAAAGGGTAAGAAGAAGGCCAGTGCCTTCAGACCGGTAGAGTCTGTAGTAGTCCAGGGGAGGACAGTGCGATGCGACAATAGTAAGATAAATACCATCTTTCACAGGACCACAGACATCGAGCACGCATATCAGAGTATGATCACTTCACAGACCATGGATGACTTGAAGGGTTGGCTAGATCCCCTCATTTTTGACACCACCGCGAGGTGGATTGAGGCGAGGGCCCCTATTGAGTATAGGGATCTGAACATAGTGGCTCAGTATTGGTTCGGGTTCATCAGCAACTCAATCATGTCGTCACAGAATGAGTCCATTCTCCGCCATCTAAAGGTTGTCTGTCTCGGGTCCATCATTACTAAGAAGTGGCTGAATCCGGGGTTAATTATAGAGTAGGAGATGGCCCTGAAGGCCAAACAGCACCAGTCATCCCTTTCATTCCTAGTGCTCATCACAGAGTTGTGTCGGCGGGCTGGAGTTCCTCTTGACAAGAAGAGGGATGTTGAGATTACACCCACATCATCCATTGACATCCGGTGTATATAGGCCGAGTTCACACGGGATGAGGTGGATAGGAGGAGAGCATCTCCGGTGGATACGTCCTAGGAGGTTGATGTTGAGTCTATACCTGCAGAGGCAACTTTCTCTACCCCGGCCTTCGGGCCTTCGGGCCTTCAGTTACATCTACTTCCACTCCTTCCCAGACCCCAGGTTTTTCTACTGAATCATATCCTTCTAGAGCTGCTTCAGGTACCACTACCTCGAGGACTCTGATCACTCATTCCATGCTTCTTAAGATGGGGCACCTAGCCCATTCTGCCAATGTGCGGGCTTTCCAGCTAGAGGCTGAGGTTCCCTAGATGATTGAGCGAGCTATTTTAGCTACTTGACTCCTCTATGGACTTCCATTAATGCTCTCACGGTGAGAGTAGTGAGATTTGTGAGAGAGGACAGGGGGTGACTACTGAGTTTACATCTTTGAAAGATGAGGTTTCTGAGTTGAGGAAAGATGTGGACCATCTAAAGTCCACAAACTTCACTTCATTGTTTGAGTCAACAGCGGTTCCTGACCTTCCAGGTGTAGAGGTCTTGACTAGTTCTGATATGCCTCCGGCTACCACCGGAGATGGTACCATAGAGGATGTTGTTGATACTGCTGCTTCAGAGGCCTAGACCGATGAGGAGTAGCTTGGGGAGCGAGATGCGGTTGTGTATCATAATTTGGCCGACTTAGAGGGTGCTATGTTTGAGACTACCTGATAGAACTCCTTGAGAGGCACTACTATGGCTGGGTCGAGTGTAGTTACAATTGATGTTACACCGAGCATTGATGCCCCGACAGATGGAGTGACTGAGTAGACAGGATGATATCTTTACCTCCCTCTTTGTTGTCTTTATTAATTTTGGTGTTTTAGTGCTTTTGAGGACAACTACTTTTCTTTTGTGGGTGGGTGAGGTATTTCTATACCTACCTCTTGTGATTACATTTTTGTCTGTATATATTGGGTTTTGAGATCTATAGTTGTGTTTTGATGTTCTTTTGCTTGTGTGGATGAATGAGCTTGTGAGTCCTTTTTTTGAATAGAAATCGTTTTTGACCTATTTTGAAAATTTTGTGTCACCTCTTTTGTGTGTGATTATGGTTGTTCTTGTGCAAATTTGAGTAACAGTTATGATCAATACTGTCACGACCCGGGAGTACCCCCTAGACGTAACATGGCATACTTGACCCCGAAGGGGTCTCATACAAGCCTCTAGCATCATCATTACATAAGACATAGAAAATAATGCGGAAAATTTAAAACTTTACAATCGAAGTTCAACTTCACTTTTCATAAAAGAAAGTACTAGGAAATCTAGACTTTATCACATTCACCATCTAAAATATAAGAATACAAAGTTTGAGACTTAGCCCTTTACATCAACAAAAGTCTCAATATACGAGATACAAAATGAACTAAGAAAATAGGAAATCCCGTCCTCGAACTTGAGGACTCACCACTACTTGGAGAAAGCAATCCAAGTCTTCTTCAAAGGAGAGAGTGAAAGTCACCTAGCCGGAACCTACACTCATTAAGATATAGAAGGAAGAAGGGGTTAGCACATAATATGTACTAAGTATGGAAACGTGCATAAAAACCTTAAATATGATAAAAAGGACATTTTTGTTAGGAAAGTATGCCTTTGTCAAGTTTAGAAACCAACATGCATATACAATGTACAACACAAGCCATAATTACACTTATACTCACTACACGGTATATATAAACACCTTAGCAACCTCTAAGGAACAATTGTGCAATGTATGGTTGGTGTTTTATAATACCAACCCTACTAATTGTCCCCTTGAAGCTCCCTTGGTCATGCATATCACCTTTAAACCTCATTATAATCTTTAGTCACCAATAAGGAAATAATCATGAACATTGCTTTGAATACAAGGAAGGTCATTCATAATAACTAACCATTCAAGACACATGTATGCATTTGTATCTCATTACAACAATACGGAACCATCCCACAACATCCTACCAAGTCCACTTGTGCAATGTGGGAGTGAAGTCCCATACCCCTACTCCTACTAAGTAAACTCACCAAGTGGTCATAGCATAGCCTATGTCTCATTCATTATCATTCATTTAGGGAAAAATAGCATAACCGACATAGACCATGTGAGCTACATGGAATCCGGTGTTGTTTAACCCCACACCGAAGAAGGTGTCATACTTTCCTAAGGTAGGACTAACTGTATAGTGTCTAGGTGGATCCACTAGCTAAGTCCTATGTTGGCACATAGTTATAGGATAGGGAGATTGCTCCTATAAACCCACCCTATTGCAATGGCGGAGGGGCTTCCATCTCATGAGTTCACTTTGGATGACCCTCACTATTGGATTGGCGGGAGGGCCTTTACCTCATTGTCCATATCCACTCAGTGCTAAGCATAAATTCCCAAATTATACATAATTAAGTCTTGAATTGCATTTAAATGTGTGAAGGAATGCTTTATCCCTCATTCAATACAATCCATCAAAATAGCTCATAGATTCATTAAAGGTGAGAATGTACTTTCAACCTTAGAATCAACATTAGTGTGTGAGTAAGACTTTCACATTACATTCATAGTGTTTTTATGAGAATTAGACTTTCAATCAACACCATACATCATCATCATCCTAGACTATTCATGCATCATCAAGTATAAGGGTAAGGGAAGAACAAGCTTTCAACAATACCATACTTCACATAGTAGTCACAGGAGATTTACTTTCTAAGTGAATCAATAGATTATACACAACTTCCATCAACATGTACAAACCCTAGCAATTTACCCCCTTTCAAGGTCATGAATCATGTCTCACAATTACACCTAAATATACTACAATAGGCATGAACAAAACAAGATTCAATAACTAAATTCACATAGGAACAATTCATAGTAATCATCTTGCATCAATGCACCCATCATATTACTTGAAATTGGGATCATGGGGGTGTTCATGGGTTCAAGGATAATTTTACAATAAAAATCACCATTAAACATCAATTCATCCATAATATAATGCAATTAACATAATAAAATCATTTTTAGGAAGAACCCATGGTTGGAATAGAAACCCTAGTTTTTGAACAATGTAACAATTTCGAAATCAAGAGTTGAAGGACTTCATGGAGAAAGATGTTCCATGAATCAAGGTTCCCATACCCTAATTGAAGCTTTGCCCAGGAATTGGAATTGAGAAGATGGATTCTTGAGTCCTAACCTTCAAGTTCTTGGTTAGAGAAATATTGAGAGAAAGATGATGTTCTTGGGTTTCTTCTTTTATTAATTGGGAGTAACTAAAAAGGAAGAATTTTGGCTTCAAAAAGTATATATACTTATTAGGAAAAGAGTGGGAAAGTATTGGTTCAAGTTTAGGAAAGATTACTTAAAAGCCCTTACCTCAACATCAATTTTTATGCTTGGCCCACTTGATCTCGCCCTTTGGCACCTTTGGCTCGCCGAGTCACTTAGGCGACTCGCCTAATGACCCTTAAGCTTGCCCATATTTCCAGTAAGTTCCCAAAGTGGGCAGCTCACTTAGGCGATGGGGAGGTCTGAATCGCCAACCCATTGGGCGACCCTCAACCCATCTCGCCCATTTTTCGAGTAGCATAGGCTAGGAGGGACAGCACACTAGGCGACCAAGTGTACTTTGGCGCATCGCCAAGTGACTTGGGCGACCATGCTGCAAATCGCCATCCTGTCCAAAGAGCAAACAAGGTTCTCCTTCACCCTTCCTTGATAGTTTAGGTCCTTACCTTCATCCTAGATATTTACCTTCCTCATTTTACCTTTAATTAGGTCTTTAAACATCTCCGGAAATTACATAAACACACCTATTAATCCTAACTCAACCTAGACACCAACTCAAAGTTATACCAACCCACACGATGAGGCTCTTGTTTGGCCTATTGATTTTCCAGGTTGTTACATTATCCCCCCTTAGGAATATTCTTCCCCGAATGCAACTTTAAACGTATTAAGGGGATAAAGACTTAAAACTAGCAGCCCATCATACTAGACATCACAAAAGGTACAAATCATAGGAGGAAACATCATAACCTCAATGCAACAACAAGATGTAGGAACTACATCCACAACTTCATGATGCACCAAAATTTCCATTTAATACAAACATGGGAGGAACTACCTTCTCCAATACAAGCAAGCTCAACACAACAAAATAGAGCCAATATGTCATCTTATCAACACATCATTAAGCATGTTCATCATTTCATCTCATGGAGTCAAAAATGCAATCATCATACAAAAATGTACACCAACATGAGGAACATAAATGTTATGAAATCTTAATATATACTAAAACATGAATTCTCACAAGAACATGCACAATATAGGGAAATCATGGAAAATTCATACAACACACATGACTCCCAAAACACTAAACTTAAGAGGATCTAGTTACCTCAAGCTTGAATAGGAGTAGAAGGGAAAAGATGAGGATTGCAGGACTTCATATCAGCCTCGGCCTCCCATGTAGCACCCTCAACTAAGTGATTCCTCCATAGAACCTTAACAGAGCTACTTCTTTGTTCCTTAACTTCTTCACTTGCCGGTCCAAAATATCCAGCGGGACCTCCTCATAAGAAAGATTCTCATCAACTCCTAAACCCTCTAAATGAAGGATAGACACCAGATCACCAATGTATTTCTTAAGCATCGAAACATGAAACACTGGGTGAACTGGGGCCAATTCGTTTGGCAACTCTAATTCATATGCCACTTTCCCGACACGTTTCAAGATTTGGTATGGCCCTACATACAGGGGACTAAGTTTCCCCTTCTTGCCAAACCTCATCACGCCTTTCATAGGCGAGATTTTCAAGTAGACCCAATCACCAACCTCAAATTTAAGATCCTTTCTTCTATTATCGGCATAAGACTTTTGTCGAATTTGGGTCGTCTTCAACCTTTCTCTAATGCATCGAACTTTCTCAATGGCATCATAGACTAGTTCGGGACCAATTAGAGCAAACTCACCTACCTCAAGCCACCCAACCAGAGATCTACACCTTCACACATATAGAGCTTCAAACGGAGCCATGGCAATGCTAGAATGGTTACTAATGTTGTAGGCAAATTCTATCAAAGAAAGATGATTGTCCCAATTACCCTTGAAATCAATCACACTCGCCCTCAACATGTCCTCTAAGTTTGATGGTCTGTTCCGCTTGACCATATGTTTGAGGGTGGACAACAGTACTAAGTTTAACATTTCTACCAAGCCCTTGTTGGAATACTTTCCAAAAATGTGAAGTAAATTGAGCACCTCTATCCGATATGATAGACAAAGGAACCCCATGCAACTTCACTACCACCTTGATGTACAACTTAACATAGTCTTCTGCTGAAAAAGTAACCTTGATGGGACCGAAATGGGCTGATTTAGTCATCTGATCAACAATGACCCAAATAGAATCGTGTTGCCTTCGCGTACGAGGTAACCCCACAAAAAAATCCATATTCACCTCCTCCCACTTCCAAGTGGGAATATTCATATCTTGGAGCAAACCTCCCGATTTCATGTTCTCGGCCTTGACTTGTTGACAATTTGGACATTTGGCCACAAAACCCGTTATATCCTTTTTCATACCATTCCACCAATAGACTTCCCGTAGGTCACGGTACATCTTGGTGGCTCCCGGATGAATAGAATACCACAAACCATAAGCCTCTTCTAATATTTTCTCCTTCAAACCATCAACATTCAGAACACACAACCTACCTTGGTACCTAAGCACCCTATCTCCCCCTTGGGAGAAAATCTGAATGGACTTGTTGAGAACCGATTCCTTCAATTCCATCAAAATAGGATCAAGATGTTGCTTAGACTTTACATCAACCACAAAGGATGATTCGGAACTATGGTGAACCATGAATCCACCGTTGGAGTAATCCATAAGTTAGACACCTAGACGGGCCAACCTATGTACATCATGAGCCAATTCCTTCTTCTCATCTTCGACATGAACCACACTACCATGGACATTCTACTTAAGGTATCCGCAACTACATTGGCTTTGCCGGGGTGATAAAGGACACTCATGTCATAATCCTTCAAAAGTTCTAACCATTTTCTTTGTCGGAGATTTAAATCTTTTTACCTAAACACATATTGAAGACTCTTATGGTTGGTAAACACGTCTATATGTACCCCATAGAGATAGTGTCTCCATATCTTCAAAGCAAACACCACGGCCGCTAGTTCGAGATCATGAGTTAGATAATTCTTTTCATGAATCTTGAGTTGCCTTGAAGCATAGGCAATCACCTTACCATGTTGCATAAGAACACATCCCAAACCCACTCGAGATGCGTCACAATATACTACAAACCCATCGGTACCCTCCGGTAAGGTCAACACCAGAGCGAAAGTGAGCCTATCCTTCAATTCTTGGATGCATTTCTCACAAGCCTCCGTCCACTCAAATTTGGACTTCTTTTGGGTTAAGGTTGTTAATGGAGAAGTGATATAGGAGAAACCCTCAACAAACATTCGATAGTAACAGGCCAAACCCAAAAAGCTTCAGATATCGGTGGGACTTAGGGGTTTAGGCCATCTCTTAACCATGTCTGTTTTCTTAGGATCAACTTATATACCCATTCTTGACACAATATGACCTAGGAAAGCAACCGACCTTAGCCAAAATCCGCACTTGCTAAACTTAGCATACAATTGTTGGTCCTTTAAGGACTTGCAAAACGATCCTTAAATGTTTCATGTGTTCACCCTCACTCTTAGAGTAGATCAAGATTTCGTCAATAAAAATAATCACAAATGAATCAAGATATTGTCTAAACACCATATTCATAAGGTCCTTGAATGTTGTCGTGGCATTTGTTAGACCAAAATACATTACTAGGAATTCATAGTAACCATATCTTGTTCGGAAGGCCGTCTTAGGAATGTCAACCTCCCTTACCTTAAGTTGGTGGTAGCCCGACCTTAGGTCAATCTTTGAAAAGTAACTCGCCCCTTGGAGTTGGTCAAACAAATCATCAATTCTAGGGAGAGGGTACTTGTTTATAGTGACCTTGTTCAATTGGCAGTAATCAATACACATCCTAAGGGACCCATCTTTTTTCTTCACAAACAAAACCGGGGCACCCCATGGAGATATGCTTGGTTGTATAAAACCCTTGTCTAGCAAATCTTTGAGTTGTGCCTTCAACTCTTTTAATTCGGCCGGAGCCATCCGGTAAGGGGGAATAGATATGGGTTGAGTTTTCGGCAAAAGATCAATGCCGAAATCTATTTCCCGTACGGGAGGAATCCCGGGCAAGTCATCGGGAAAGACTTCAGGAAACTCCCTCACTACGGGGACCGACTCTAAAGGAGGAGTCTCGGACTCAATGTCCTTAACTCGTACAGTAAGTATTTATAGTCGCCAAAAATATGTTGTGAAGGACCAATCGGCATAGTAATTCGAAATCGCCGATCATCCCGGCGATCCGCCTTGTGGTTCATTACATCACCTTTTTGCTTTGGCCTTCAGCATCCTCAAGTTCTATAACTTTGGGCGATCCAACACTACATCGTGGAACCACTCGGCGACACGCCGACTGCTCCTTTTTATCACCAACTTGATTTTCTACTTCAGAGCTTGGCACTCTGGAACTTTAGGCGAGATGATGGACATTCGATGACTCGCCAAAGGGACGTGGCGATCACAAGGCCTTCATTCCTTTCTTCTTTCAACTCGCTTCGTTCCTTTTTGCAAATTAGTCTCCATGCTTTTTTCCTCAATCCAAATACTTGGAAATCAGGGATTTTTCATCAGTTGTTGGTACAAAATAAGCATTTGAGGACACTAAATATATCCAAATAAAGCCCTAAATGAGTCCAAATCGTGGACTCATCAACACCCCTAACTTAAACTTTTGGTTGTCCTCAAGTAAAACTCAAGTTCAGCTGTTCAAAAAGGATATCTCAAATAGTTCTACACAAGACTCAATCATAAATGCACACAAAAAGACTCAACTTACTCATGCAAGGATCAATTGTGCACTCAAAGATTCAAGTTGTGACTCACCATGACCAAAGATTCTCAAGTTCACAATATTTGCTGCAAATGCAAGTTAAAGATCAACAAAGGTACTCAAATGCCCTCACACAAATAATGATTCCATATTCATTCAATGGTTCAACAATTTATAGTTCCGGAAACACATACAACTCTCACACTCACAAAGAAGAACACATGCATGACGTCACCCATAGGTTTGACCTTATTTTCCAATCAACATTTCTTTCAACTAACTCAAGATCAAAAAGGTCTTTTCAAGGCTTGTAACGGGGCTGAGTGTAAAGGTATGGTCATTTAGGCTCAGTGGCTGCTATCCTCATGAAATGTGGTATGGACAACACTTTCTTTCCTTTTCTTCATCATTCTCATTCATGCTCAAAAGTCACCCCATTATTCACTTTCCATGGAATACCAGACACCCCATTTTCTTTTGCACGTTCACAACTTTATTTAAAACTTTTTCATTCTTTTTCTTTTTCATTCTTCTTATTTTCTCTCTCTCTCTTTTTTGTATGGAGGGGTTCCATTTTTTTCAAAACCATGGGTAGAGGGGAATTTCTTCACATTTCTTGATCTACCTTCTCTTTTCACCACACCCCTAACTTAGGCTTTTGGCCTAAGTTGGCTATTCAAACAAACGACATCTCATGAGGATGGTGAAAGGATAGAGAAAGGTCACAATTTCATCAAGTTTCATCCAAGGAAAGGTTAAGGCTCAAAAGGTGTTCAAGCAAAGTTCACACACTCACAAGGTAGGCCACAAAGGAGGTATAATTTCAAATTGTTTCACTCTTTAAAATTGTTGCCAAAGATCATTTCAAGAGTTTGCATCACTTAGTCAACCAGACCAACAGGGCAAATTCTAGGTGTCATCACACACGGTTCAGGGTAAGCTCATCACACAAGGCATTGACACCAATGTCAAACAAGACTCCACACATTCGCTAGTGTGCAATGTTCATCACAAGAGCCTCAATTTGATAATCGGCTAGTCACAACAAGATGTAAAAAGTTCACATATTGCCTATGCAACTTCATTTGGCCTCATCGTAGCCGCACTTTCATTTTTTTTGTTTGATTATAAGCACTATTCAATTCATCGGTATTGATCAAGACCAATACTCAAATTTGCAAAAGAACGACCACATTCAAACACAATCAAGAGGTGGCACAAAATTTTCAAAACGGGTCAAAAATCATTTACAATTAAACTAAGGACCCACAAGCTCAAATATCCACAAAATCAGTGTCAAAACATAATATGCAGTACAAAACCCAATATATAAACAAAATACTCTTCACAAGAGGAGGGTATGGAAATACTTTACCCCACCACAAAACAAAAGCAATTTGTCCTCAAATGCAATAAAAATATCCAAAAAGCAATAAAAAGGACAGAGAGGGAGATAAGAAAGGTCCTGTCTACACAGTCTCTCCATATGTCGGGGATTCATTGCCCGGTGTAACAGTAGTTTGATCATGGGCATCAGTGCCCGAAGTCACATCAGAAGTACCGACTCCACTGGACCCACCCATGGTGGTGTCTCTCAAAAATGTCTCGCGCGTAGTCTCGAACATCGCATCCTCAAGGTCAGCCAGATCATCATAAACCTCAGCATCTCTCGAATCTATCTGCTCATTGTCGATCTCTGCCTCCAACTCATCAGCTGCCATATCATCCCGATGTACATCTCTGGTGGTGGCCGAAGGAATCTCAGAGGTTGTCGGGGTATCTACATCATCTGCAGCCTCCAATAGTGAAGTGAAGTCTGTGGACTTCAAGTAGTCCATGTCCTTCCTCAGATCTGCAACCTTGGCTTTCAAACTAGAACAAGTAAAACCATATAATCTAGAAGACAAACAGTTGACAATAAATTATGAAAATAAAAGAGTAATAATAAATAGAACTCTAGTATGATAAAAATATGAAAATTTATATATACTTGCAAAGATAATAATAGAGGGCTATTACAATAGATATTATACACCAATGATAGATACGGGTGCAGAAGCCAATATATGTAAATACAATTGTTTACCAGAAGATAAATGGGACAAATTAAAAACACTGATAGTAGTAACAGGATTTAATAATGAAGGAAGCATGATTACATATAAGGCAAAAAATATAAAAATACAAATATGGGATAAGCTATTAACTATAGAGGAAATATATAACTTTGAATTGACTACAAAAGATATGCTATTAGGAATGCCATTTTTAGAAAAATTATACCCACATATAATAACAAAAACACACTGGTGGTTTACAACACCGTGTAAACAAAAATA
>JAJOOH010000282.1:0-52325 GCA_029582605.1 Solanum gracilifrons | reverse complement strand
AAGATTAATATATATATATATATATATATATATGTTTAGTTTAAAACCATAAAAAAATTAAAATTTCTTCATTTTTTTATTAAAGAGAAAAAGTAAATTTTAAAAAATAAATAGAAGTTAGGCCTCAAATTAACTTGAGTTGCCACTACTAACAAGTATGTTATTCCACTAGAAATTAACTTGAGTTGCCACTACTAACAAGTAAGTTAATCCACTAGATAGTGATTGGAGTTTGAAATGTAACTTTTCTATTATTTGTAATTTAACTCTAATCACTAGGATAGAAGTTATTCCACTAGATAGTGATTGGAGTTTGAAATGTAACTTTTCTATTATTCGTAATTTAAATATAATTCACACTAGAATAGAAGTTATTCCACTAGATAGTGATTGGAGTTTGAAATGTAACATTTATATCATTTGTAATTTAAATCTAATTCACACGGTAACTTTACTAGATGTTTTTGCTATGTGTTGACGGTATGTGTAGTATGTTTTTGCTATGTGTTGACAGTATGTGTAGGGTAGGTTGATATTGATGTTTTTGCTGTTGAATGTAATTAGTTTTACGAATCTTAATAGAGTGGCTTCATTATCTCAAATATGTATTTTGAAGTGGTAAGGTATGTGAATTTAGTTCTTGCTAAGCATTCTTTTGTGTGGAAATTTTTTTCTCCATTAGTGAACTGTGTTTAATTACAAATTTGTTGAGAAGAATAATTAGAATTTTTTCATGTCAAATTGTCGGAGCACCAGAAACTTTCTGCTTATGAGTCAGTATGGAGTCGTGGGTCTAACAACAATTTGAAATTGCTCATATTTTTCATAATAGACACTTAGTTATAAATCGAAAGAACAATACCTAATCCTCAGAATATTACAAATACCCAAGCAATGCTATGAAAAATTGCCTATTTATGTTTTTCCCTAGATAGATTTTCACATTGTTATCCACAATCCTTGAAACTCCAAGCCCATTATATTTTGTAAATTATAAGATAATTGTTTTGAGTTGAGTATAAATTTTAGGAATCCCATAGTTTTAATATGAAATTACAATCTATCCCTATTTAGTTTGTAATTACATTAATCCCTGAAAAAGTAACACAGTCTGGATACATAATTTGTAGTTCAGATACATTAATAATTATATGTTATATATTTTATTATTGCGCTTTAAATGGAAAACAAAATAGAAAATTAAAAATTAAATCCCCTAATTCACGTTAATTAGTTTCATCCTTAATGTCAATCATAGAAACGTGATTCCTAAAATAACAAACCAAATCAGAATTCAAAAATTCTAATTCTGTTCGTCTTGTTCCCTGTTTCAACGAAGAAATTTTTGAGTGAGAATCAATTTTTTAGTTGTTAGTTTGATCAGATATATAATGAAATATCTCAATTTTGTTGAGGCATTCAGGAGTATGGGAGAGTGAGGTTAGATATGAAATTTGTAGTTCGTTCATTAATCTGGTTTCAGCCATTGCGGCTGAGTTGAATATTGATGAGTCAAGAAAAAAAATTGAAATCCGATACATTGTAGAAGGAAACTCCTCTCCACTGAGTATAAGATATGGGGTAAAACTGTACGTAGAGGTGAAGAAATGCGAGGTTGGATTTGGTATGTATCCCCTCTGTGTTGATACAACTGATAAGGATATTGGCGAGATAGAAAGTTTTGATGTGTCGACTGGTGCAATTGTATGTGTTGAAAGTGCTGAAAATGATACACACGCTCTCAACTTGGTGGAATAAAAAATGGTGATTCGTGTTATATACCAGAGATGGAGGTAACGAATTACATCTGATACACATAGTACAGACGTGAAGGTGAATCAATTGTACAAGGATAAAGCCACTCTAGTATCTGTAATGGAATAATACAAAATAAAACATGGCTTCAATTTTTGAGTTAAAAGATCTGATAGCAAAAGGTATGCACCTCCTTTTTCATTCATGAATTTGTATTTTGGTGAATCAATAATGATACATTATTTGCTATAAGGGTGATACATTAAATGTTTTGGCGTATATATTTTGAGTTTTCAGATCTGTAAGTTACATTATTGTTAGTATAAAGTATTGGATATATGTGACACTCCTCTTTTTTGGATGTTTGAATTTGTGTATGCGTGCAAAATCGTGATACATTATTGCACTCAATTTGATACAATTATGATTTTATGTTTATTCACTATTTAATGTGTTTTGTATCTATGACTTGGTGTAATATTACTATAACGTATCAGAAATATTAATTCTTTCTTTAATATGTTAATGTATCAATATATGATGTTTTCATTAATGTATCATTGTATTTTGCTGAATCAATAATGATACATTACCGGCTAAAAGGTTGATACATTAAACTTGTGAAGTATATATTTTGATGTATCATATTTGCGAGTTAGTGTACTATTAATATAAAGCAGTTGATACATGTGACCCTCCTTTTTTGGATGTTTGACTTTATATATGCGTATAATAATCATGATACATTATTGCATTCAAGTTGATACAATTATTATTTGATGAATATTCCATGGTTAATGTGTGTTTGTAGCTTTGTATCGATGTAATATTACTATAAGGTATCATATATATTTCCCCTTCTTTTTTATAATATGTTAATGTATCATTATGGTAATTTTTCACTAATGTAACATTGTGTGAAGAATATATTGTTTTAA
Source organism: Solanum gracilifrons (assembly GCA_029582605.1). NCBI lineage: Eukaryota > Viridiplantae > Streptophyta > Magnoliopsida > Solanales > Solanaceae > Solanum > Solanum gracilifrons. Next base: position 49,632 of record JAJOOH010000282.1, on the reverse strand, counting down.
AGTATCCGTTAGACAATTTACTACTGTATTTGAAAAAATTGCAGCTATGTATTAGTGTGTTTATCGGATGACTGTTCTTGGAGAATGAGTGCATCTGTTAGGAAGAAATCAGATTTATTCAAAGTGAGGTACTTCAATAGTGAGAATATTTGGGATTAGCATAGCTGACCTACATTCATTCACCACAAGATCGGATACCCCCATAAGAAATTTGTTCATTGTAGCTCTAGAGTCGGACACCAAAATAGGAGCAGGCTTGGACAATTGAGTGAAATTGAGGCCATACTACTTCACACTCATACCCCCTTGACGGAGGTTGATGAATTCTTGCATTTTCCTCTCCCTTAGTTCCAAGGGAAAAAACCTATCAAGAAAAGTCGTCTTGAATGTAGCCCAACTTATCGGACCCTCTCTAATAGGTCTCCCCTCCTTCCATTGTTCATACCACACTTGTGCCATATCTTTGAGTTGATAGGCGTCTAACTCCGCCTTTTATTGATAAGACACACCCATAGCCTCTAGAACCTTAAACACTTCATCAATGAACCCTTGTGGATCCTCTTCCACTTTGGAGCCAAAGAAAGTAGGGGCATTCATCCTTGTGAAATCCCTTATCCTAGAAGCGGTAGTGCTAGCATTGGGGTTCACTTGCACCCTAGCATCTCTAGCAACTTGAGTGGCCAACACTTGAGTCAAATTATGAATAGCCAACCTTATCTCGACATTAGACATAGCCCCTTGTTCAATAGGAACTTGAGGGTTTTGAGGAGATTGAGGGGGAACCGCCTCATTCACATTCTCCTCACCGGCCCTCCTTGCATTGTTCCTTATTGTATTCATTGTCTATAAGCACAAGAGAAGGATTAGAAGAAAAGGACTAAATAGAGTTAAGACTCTTAAGCACCACTATGGATTAACAAAAGAGTGAAAGTTCCTAAGCATCTTGTAGCCTCTTATGCATAAGTGTGGCACGCTTCACACCCATGAACAAGACTCTACTCGACGTGGTATCTTGTGACATAAATCCTACATTATTCTCAACCTTATGCTCTGATACCAAGTTTGTAACGACCCGAGAGCACCCTCTAGTTGTTACCGGCATATTCGACCTCAAAGAGGTCTTATACAAGCCCTTAGCATTCGTCATAGCATGTATCATAGAATAAAATCGAGGAAAATTTAAAACTTTTACTTTGGAAGTTCAACTTCACTTCATATATGAAAAACAGAATCTAACTTCGTCACAATGTACCATCTAGACATAGTAGTATCGAAAATGGGACTTAGCCATTACATCAATAAGAAGTCTTGAAATAGGAAAGTACAACAATGTCTTTCAACATAAACAAAGAACTAAACATAGAAGCTAGATCATAGGGTCTTGTCCTCGGACTTGAGGACTCACCAACTTGGGAAAGCAACTCCAAGTGTCTTGAGAAATAAAATTGAATCCTCAACGGCCCAAACCTAAATGTTTGGGGAAAAGGGAAAAAATATGGGTTAGTACAACACACGTACTAAATATGGCTACTATGCATAAAAACCATTGAAACATGCATAAAAGGACATTTAGTCAAAACATGCTTTTTACTAAGTAAATCCAATATGCACACAAAGTAAGAATCATAGTCCAAACCAACATAGTATCATCCCAACTTGTAGATAACCCAAGCAATACTAGTGCAATGCAAAGAATAGAACCACATAACCCTATTCAAAGCTGAGTATCACATTAAGCAACCTACATCATGCATACATTCATAAGATCATATCCCATCATAACTTACCATATTCATAATGATCATACATTACATAGCTTCAACATACATAAATCATAATCATCATAATCATACGAGAACGGTTCTACAACCATCTCTTAGGATCCCACAAGTGCAATGTGAAAGAGAAGTCCCATACCCTCCCTTACACTATGTAGAAACCCTTAAGAAAGCCCTAGTAAGAGTTCACACCTTTCATACCTTCATTTACCTTTACATTAAGGAAATAATGCAATAATCGACATAGACCATGAGTGATATATGGAATATGGTGTTCTACTCCCACACCGCAAAGAGCAGGTTAACACTTGCCTAAGGTGTAACCATTCGTACATAGCTATCTAGGTGGATCCACTAAGCTAGAGTCCTATGTGGGCACATAGTGAAGGGTCAAAGAGATTGCTTCTAGAAGCCCTAACTTATTAAACGTGGGGTTTTCCATCTCATGAGACAACACATACCGTGGGTAATCCGGACTTGCTAAACGTAAGGAAATCCATGTGGGGAGCCGGACTTACTAAACGTGACCCCCTCATCTGATTTACATGACCTTTCGGTGCTAGGAATCTAATTCCCTTTTGTAATCATCTTTAGTCATCACATAAGTTTACATTAACCTTTACTAGACTCTTACGTAGACATCTTACCATAATTGCTCATATGTGTTCATAAGTGAGTAACAATCCTTTCACTTTAGAAACGCTTAGCAAGTGAGTAAACCTTTCACTTTACATTACACTATAATCATGAGGACTACCTTTCAATCATATAGAAATCATACCATAACATACATACATACTTCATAGCTAATTCAAGTGTAGAGGGTTAAGGATGAGGAAACTAGGTCATTAACAACACAACAACACATTAGGTATAGCATCATTACAATCTAAGTGATTCACCTTTCATCCTTGAGTTCAAAGAAGAACCAACCTTCATACCTTATTTCCCTTCTTGGGGCATTCATACTTCATTTACCAATTAATTCCTTACAAATACATAATACAAGGTAATTCATGAAGTAATAACATAATCAACATCATTATAAGCAATTGACATATTCCCTTCATAGTCTTCAAGGCTTCATTCAAAGACTCAACCCTAATTGCATAGAAATTATACATTACTTAGGGTAGAATCATCATACAAATGCTAATTACATAACATCACATTCAATTCATAGCCTTCAATCAATATCCAACACAAACAAGGGTTAGAATTAGGAAAAGAAGGAGAAACGTGGGTGGTCTCATGGGGAATTCTTCAAGAAATCACCTATACAACATAAATTCATCCATAATTGTTCATATAGCATCAATCAAAGTCAGTTTATAGCATCAATTTCACTTTAGAAAGAAGACCCACATTTTTGGATTGAAACCTAGAAATTGGAGATTTTGAAATTCTTCTTGAAGGGGTCTCTTGGGGAAAGGAATCCCAAGAGTGATAAGAAACCATACTTTATTGAAAAATTAACCATGAAAATCCCAGTTGAAACCTTGGAGAGTTCGTCTTCTTCTTGGAGGTCCAATCTTCTTCAATGTAGTTCTTGAGAAAAGAGAGAGTAGAGAGAATGAGGAACTTTAGGTTTAGAGCTTTGGGGTTTTGTGTTTGAGTGATAAAAGTGAGTTAAATTGACTTAAAAATCATTTTATACATGTACCCTAAAGTACTTGAAATACCCCTCACTTAGTTGAACTCTTTAATGAAGTAAAAATTGATTTCTATATTTCTGTATTTTCGTCGCGGACTTGCTGTTCCCTGAAGATATTTGGAATTAAATTTCGAGTTACTGGAGTCCGCGACACGACTGCGTCACGAGCTAAATTTTTTCTCCTTAGGGGAGCTATTCCGCAACGCGGACCTATTCCCTCCAAATGCAATTTGCAAGCTGCCTTGGCAGCTTGCTTGGCCAAGGTTGGGATCCTCATCGGGACCCCTTAGGGTGGCCCCGGGGAGTTGTATTCGAACGTTTTGACCTTATAAAAATATATTTACCTAATATAAACCTTTTTACAAGATTACACCATCATACGACACACCCAAACCTGCCCAAAACCCAAGGACACACTAGAACACATTCTTGTCTAGTTTCCGGACGTCATGGTCATTTTTTGACGTTTAGACTGTTACTCTTCCAAACCAAGTCAATTGCATTAATTTAGGTTTAGAAACATCATTTTAACTCTTTTTAAGTCATTATTCACAAGTTGAGGGTCTAACTTAAGTGATAGAATTTCCGGGGTGTTACAATTTCCCCCCCTTAGGAACATTCGTTCCCGATTGTCACTTGGACTTCTTTGTAGGGAGACAATGACTCAAACTAGAAGCACAACAACCAGTCATATCAACAACATCATATTATCATGTCATATAGGAATTTAATCCACAATATCACTATGCTCAAAGCTCTTTACTTCACATAAGTATAGGAGAAACTACCTTCTCCATATTCAATGAGCATCAACATATATATTAAGCAATCAACAAGACATTTCCTTAACTAGAGAACATCAAATATGCTCATTACAACTCTCATGAAGACAACATCACATAACATCTATGGGTGCAATTTCAACCATGAGAAACAAAAGTCATGAAAACTCAAAATACAACTTAAGCATGAATTTTCACAAAAATATGCACATACAAGGAAATCATGTCATAATAATCAACACACATGATTTTCAATTTGTACCAAATTAAGAGAGACTGCTAACCTCAACTTTGACCAGGAGTAGGAGGAAAAAGATGAGGGTAGCAGGACTTCATGTTGGCCTCCCATGTTGCACCCTCAACTAGGTGGTTTCTCTATAGGACTTTTACGGAGGCCACCTCTTTATTCCTCAACTTGTTAACTTGACGATCTAAGATTTCGATCGGAACCTCTTCATAAGAAAGGTTCTCATTCACCCCTAAACCTTCTAGAGGGAGAATGGACACCGGGTCACCTATACACTTCTTTAACATAGAAATATGGAACACCGGGTGAGCCAGGGCCAATTCGATGGGCAATTTCAACTCATAAGCGGCCTTTCCGACACGCTTCAAGATCTCATAAGGCCCAACATACCGGGGGATAAGTTTCCCCTTCTTACCAAACCTCGTCACCCCTTTCATGGGTGAGATCTTCAAGTAGACCCAATCACCTACTTCAAATTCAAGATCCCTCTTTCTATTATCGGCATAAGACTTTTGCCGACTATGAGCCGTTTTCAACCTCTCCCTTATAAGTCAAACTTTTTCCGTAGCCTCATAGATTACCTCGGGACCAAGAAGAGCAAATTCACCTACTTCAAACCACCCAACCGGAGATCGACACCTTCTACCATAAAGTGCTTCAAAGGGTGCCATAGCAATACTCGAGTGGTAGCTATTGTTGTAGGAAAATTCTATCAAAGGTAGGTGGTCATCCCAATTACCTTTGAAGTCAATGACACACGCTCTCAACATATCCTCTAGGGTTTGGATGGTGTGTTCCGCTTGACCATCCGTTTGAGGGTGAAATGCGGTACTAAATTTCACTTGAGTACCAAGCCCACTTTGGAAAGACCTCCAAAAATGGGAAGTAAATTGGGCACCTCTATCCGAAATAATTGACAACGGGGCCCATGCAACTTCACAATCTCCTTAATGTACAACTTAGCATAATCTTCCGCCGAATAAGAAACATTGGCGAGAAGAAAATGGGCTGATTTAGTCAATCTATCCACAATGACCCAAATGGAGTCATGTTGCCCGGGTTCGAGGCAAACCTACCACAAAGTCCATATTGACCTCTTCCCACTTCCAAGTGGGGGTATCAATAAATTGAGTTAGACCTCCCGATCCTTGATGTTCGGCTTTGACTTGTTGGAAATTTGAGCACCTAGCCACAAAAGTTTCTCTGTCTCTTTTCATTCCGTTCCACCAATAAATCTCACGTAAGTCACGATACATTTTGGTGGCTCCCGAATGGATGGAGTATCGGGACCCATGGGCCTCCTCTAAGGTTGTCTCTCTTAGGCCATCCACATCCGGCACACATAACCTCCCTTGGTGCCTAAGCACCCCATTTTCTCCTTGAGAGAAAGTTTCTATTGCTTTGTTGAGAACCGACTCCTTTTGTTCCATCAAAATAGGGTCAAGATGTTGCTTAGACTTCACGTCAACAACAACCGATGACTCGGAATTATGAAGGACCACGACACCTCCTTTTGGAGAATCTTCAAGTCGGACACCCAACCGGGCTAGCCTATGTACATCCCGGGCTAACTCCCTTTTCTGTTCTTCCACATGTGACAGACTACCTATACATACACGACTCAAACCATCCGCAACCACATTTGCCTTTCCAAGGTGGTAAAGGACACTCATAACATAATCTTTTAAGAGTTCCAACCACCTCATTTGTCGGAGATTCAATTCTTTTTGGCTAAAAACATATTGAAGACTCTTGTGGTCGATAAACACATCCACATGTACCCCATAAAGATAGTATCTCCATATCTTTAAAGCAAAGATTACAACCGCTAGATCAAGGTCATGAGTTGGATAATTTTTCTCATGTACCTTGAGTTATCTCGAGGCATAAGCTATAACCTTACCATGCTGCATGAGGACACAACCCAAGCCCACTCGGGAAGTGTCACAATATACTACAACCCTTCGGTCCCCTCCAGTAAGGTCAAAACCAAAGCAGAGGTGAGCTTATCTTTCAACAATTGGAAGCTCTTTTCACAAGATTCCGACCATTCGAACTTGGACTTCTTTTGAGTTAAGGCCATTAATGGAGATGCAATAGATGAAAATCCCTCAACAAACCTCCGGTAGTAACCGGCCAAACCCAAAAAGCTTCGAATGTCGGAAGGACTCAAAGGTCTAGGCCAACTTTTGACCGCATTGGTTTTCTTTGGATCAACTTCTATACCCTTACTAGAAACAATATGACCAAGGAAAGCAACCGATCTTAGCCAAAACTCGCACTTTCTAAACTTAACATAGAGTTGGTGATCTTTAAGGACTTGCAATACTATCATCAAATGATTCATGTGATCATCCTCACTTTGAGAGTATATCAAGTTGTCATCAATAAAGACAATAACAAATGAGTCTAGATAATTTCTAAACACATGATTCATAAGGTCCATGAAAGCCGCCGGGGAATTCGTAAGACCAAAGGACATCACTAAGAACTCAAAATGACCATATCTTGTTCGGAAGACTGTTTTCGGAACATCAACACCTCTCACCCTAAGTTGGTGATAACCCAACCTCAAATCAATTTTTGAAAAGTAACTCGCTCCTTGAAGTTGATCAAATAAGTCATCAATCCTAGGGAGTGGATATTTGTTCTTAATGGTCACCTTATTTAGTTGTCGGTAATCAATACACATACGAAGAGATCTATCCTTCTTCTTCACAAATAACACCGGTGCACCCCAAAGAGATATACTAAGTTGGATGAAACCCTTATCCAACAAATCTTTGAGTTGAGCTTTTAATTCCTTCAACTCCGCCGGGGCCATCCGGTAAGAAGGGATTGAAATGGGTTGTGTATCCGGAAATAAATCTATTTCCCGTTCGGGAAGAATTCCGGGTAAGTCATCAGGAAAGACTTCTGGAAAATCCTTCACTACGGGGACGACTCCAAAGGAGTAATCTCGTACTCAAGATCCTTGACCCTCACAATATGATAGAGATAACCCTTAGAAATCAACTTACAAGCTTTTAGACATGAAATGATACTTCCCCTAGGAACGGAATTTCCTCCCTTCCACTCCAAAATGGGTTCATTAGGAAATTGAAACTTCACAATTCGGGTCCTACAATCTATGGACGCAAAACAAGCATGAAGTCAATCCATCCCCAATATAACATCAAAGTCTAACATATCAAGTTCCACCAAATCAACCAAAGTGAATCTATTGGGCAATGATATGGGACAACCCCTATAAACTCTTTTAGGAACTATGGAATCACCCACCGAGGTAGAAACCGAAAAGGGTTTATCTAAGACATCGGGAAGCATATCAAACTTCATAGACACTAAAGGGGTTACAAAAGACAAACTGCCACTGGGATCCAACAATGCATAAACATTAATTGAAAATACTTGTAGCATACCGGTCACAACATCCGGAGAGCTATTTTGATCACATCCGGATTGGAGAGCATAGAAGCGATTCTTCTTAGGAGCATCGAGATTTGGGCCGCTTGCTTGTGCTTGAGCATTTTCCCTTCCTTGAGCCTTTAGCATAAGGCAGTCCCTCCTTATATGGTCACTCTTAGCACAACCATAGTAATTACCCGTGCCAACTAGGCACTTACCTTCATGCTTTCGACCACACCTTTTACAAATAGGCTTCTTAACATAAGGACCACCACCTTTTGCTTCTTGAGGCTTGGGGGTAGACACTTTACCCTTGTTGACCCTTGGAGTGTTAGGAGGACCTTGGTTGGAAAACCTTTTTTTGAACTTTGGCTTATCTTGGAATTCAAACCTAAACTTAGAAGAATTTCCATCATCGGCCCTTGACCTCTTCAATTCTTTACCAACTTGCTTAAGCTTTTGCTCCTCAATTTGTTCGGCATGAACCATAAGATAAGAAATGTCCATGCTTGGGATTAGCATAGCTGACCTATATTCATTCACCACAAGATCAGATAGCCCCATAAGAAATTTTTTCATTGTAGCTCAAGAGTCCGACACCAAAGTAGGAGCATGCTTGCACAATTGAGTGAAATTGACGCCGTACTCCTTCACACTCATACCCCCTTGACGGAGGTTGATGAATTCTTGCATTTTCCTCTCCCTTATTTCCAAGGGAAAAAACCTATCAAGAAAAGCCGTCTTGAATGTAGCCCAACTTATCGGACCCTCTCTAATAGGTCTCCCCTCCTTCCATTGTTCATACCACACTTGTGCGGCATCTTTGAATTGATAGGTGGCTAAATTTGCCTTTTCTTGAGAAGACACACCCATAGCCTCTAGAACCTTAAACACTTCATCAATGAATCCTTGTGGATCCGCTTCCACTTTGGAGCCAAAGAAAGTAGGGGGATTCATCCTTGTGAAATCCCTTATCCTAGAAGCGATAGTGCTAACATTGGGGTTCACTTGCACCCTAGCATCCCTAGCAACTTGAGTGGCAAACAATTGAGTCAAATTATGAATAGCCAGCCTTATCCCGACATTAGACATAGCCTCTTCTTCAATAGGAACTTGAGGGTTTTGAGGAGCTTGAGGGGGAACCACCTCATTCACATTCTCCTCATCGGCCCTCCTTACATTGTTCCTTCTTGTATTCATTGCCTATAAGCACAAGAGAACGCTTAGAATAAAAGTACTAAATAGAGTTAAAACTCTTAGGCATGACTATGGAATAACAAATGAGTGAAAGTTCCTAAGCATCTCGTAGCCTCTCATTCATAAGTGTGGCAAGCTTTACACCCATGAACAAGACTCTACTCGACACGGTATCCTGTGATAGAAATCCCACATTATTCTCAACCTTATGCTCTGATACTAAGTTTTACGATCCGAAAACACCCCCTAGTCGTTACCGACGTATTCGACCTCGAAGAGGTCTTATATAAGCCCTTATCATTTGTCATAGCATGTATCATAGAATAAAATCACGGAAAATTTAAAACTTTTACCTTGGAAATTCAACTTCACTTCATATATGCAAAATAGAATCTAACTTCGTCACAATGTACCATCTAGACATAGAAATATCGAAAATGGGACTTAGCCATTACATCAATAAGAAGTCTTGAAATAGGAAACTACAACAATGTCTTTCAACATAAGCAAAGAACTAAATATATAAGCTATATCATAGGGTCTTGTCCTCAGACTTGTGGACTAACCAACTTGGGAAAGCCACTCCAAGTGTCTTGAGAAGTTAGCTTGAATCCTCAACGGCCCCAACCTAAATGTTTGGGGAAAAGGGAGAAAATATAGGTTAGTACAACACACGTACTAAATATGGTTACTATGCATAAAAACCATTGAAACATGCAGAAAAAGACATTTAGTCAAAACATGTTTTTTACCAAGTAAATCCAATATGCACACAAAGTAAGCATCGTAGTCCAAACCAACATAATATCATCCCAACATGTAGATAACCCAAGCAATACTAGTGCAATGCAAAGAATAGAACCCTGTAACCCTATTCAAAGCCGAAAATCACATTAAGCAACCTACTTCATGCATACATTTATAAGATCATATCCCAACATAACTTACCATATTCATAATGATCATTCATAACATAGCTTAAACATACATAAGTCATAATCATTATAATCATAAGAGAACACTACTACAACCATCTCTTAGGATCCCACAAGTGCAATGTGCAAGAGAAGTCCCATACCCTCCCTTACACTATGTAGAAACCCTTAAGAAATCCCAAGTAAGAGTTCACACCTTTCATACCTTCATTTACCTTTACATTACGGAAATATTACAATAACCGACATAGACCATGAGAGCTACATCGAATCTGGTGTTCCACTCCCACACCGAAAATAGAGGGTTAACACTTGCCTAAGGTGTAACCATTCGTACGTAGCTATCTAGGTGGATTCTCTAAGCTAGAGTCATATGTGGGCACATAGTTAAGGGTCAAAGAGATTGCATCTAGAAAACTTAACTTACTAAACGTCGGGGTTTCAATCTCATGAGACTACAAATACCGTGGGTAATCCGAACTTGCTAAATGTGAGGAAACCCATGTGGGGAGCCGGATTTACTAAATGTGAGACCCCCATCGCATTTACATGCTCTTTCGGTTCTAAGCATCTAATTTCCATTTGTAATCATCTTTAGTCATCACATAAGTTCACATTAGCCTTTACTAGACTCTTACCATAATAGCTCATATGTGTTCATAAGTGAGTAACAATCCTTTCAGTTTAGAAATACTTAGCAAGTGAGTAAACCTTTCACTTTACATTACACTATAATCATGAGGACTACCTTTCAATCATATAGCAATCATACCATAACATAAATACATACTTCATAGCTAATTCAAGTTTAGAGGGTTAAGGATGAGGAAACTAGGTCATCAACACCACAACAACACATTAGGTATAACATCATTACAACCTAAGTAATTCACTTTGCATACTTGAGTTCAAAGAAGAACCAACCTTCATACCTTATTTCCCTTCTTGGGGCATCCATACTTCAATTACCAAGTAATTCATAGCCAATACATAATACCAGGTAATTCATGAAGTAATAACATAATCAACATCAATATAAGCAATTGACATATTCCCTTCATAGCCTTCAAGGCTTCATTCAAAGACTCAACCCTAATTTCATAGAAATTATACATAACCTAGGGTAGAATCATCATACAAACATGAATTACATAACGTCACATTCAATTCATAGCCTTCAATCAATATCCAACACAAACTAGGGTTAGAATTAGGAAAAGAAGGAGAAACATGGGTCTCATGGGGAATTCTTCAAGAAACCACCTATACAACATAAATTCATCCATAATTGTTCATATAGTATCAATCAAAGTCAGTTTATAACATCAATTTCACTTTAGAAAGAAGACTCACGTTTTTGGATTGAAACCTAGAAATTGGAAATTATGAAATTCATCTTGAAAGGGCCTCTTGGGGAAAGGAATCCCAAGAGTGATAAGCAACCATACCTTATTGACAAATCAACCATGATAATCCGAGTTGAAACCTTGGAGAGTTGGTCTTCTTCTTGACGCTCCAATCTTGCTCAATGGAGTTCTTGAGAAGGGAGAATGAGGGACTTTAGGTTTAGATCTTTGGGGTTTTGTGTTTGAGTGATAAAAGTGAGGTAAATTGACTTAAAAATCAGTATATACACGTACCATAAAGTAACCTAAATATTACTCACTTAGTTGGACTCCTTAATGAAGTAAAAATCGATTTCTGGACTTTTGTATTTTTGTCGCGGAATAAGTCCGCGACGTATAGCTGTTCCATAAAGATATTTGGAATTAAATTTTGAGACAGTGGAGTCCGCGGCAGGACCACGTCGCAAACAAAATTTTGTATCCTTGGGGGAGCTAGTCCGTGACGCGCCCCTATTCCCTCCAAGTGTAATATGCAAGCTGCCTTGGCAGCTTTCTTGGCCAAGGTTGGGGTCCTCCTCGGGTCCCCTAAGGGTGGGAGTCGTATTCAAACGTTTTGACCCTATAAACATATATTTACCTAATTTAAACCTTTTTACAAGATTATAACTTCCTACGACACGCCTAAACCTGCCCAAAACCTAAGGACACACTAGAACACACTCTTCTCTAGTTTCTGGACGTCGTGGTCGTTTCTTGACGTTTAGACTTTTACTCTTCCCAACCAAGTCAATTGCATTAATTTAGGTTTAGAAATATCATTTTAACTCTTTTTAAGTCATTATTCACAAGGTGAGGCTCTAACTTAAGTGATAGAATTTCCGGGGTGTTACAATGTATCTGAAATTGGTTGTCGTTTGGGCTGTTGTGAGTATAAATTTGATTTAATTGTTATGTGGTTTGTTTCTTAGTTTTACTAGGTTGTACAATCTACTGAATTTATTTATTCAGTGTATGAATGTGGGCGAAGATACATTGTTTGCCTTGAGAGAAAAATTTGTAACTGTAGGAGATTTCAGCTAGACGAGATACCGTGCGCTCACACATTTGTTGTTTTGAAGAAGAATAATATTATAGATATACATCCCTACTGCTTAGATTACTATAATCCAGTTGCATTAGCAAACACATATGAAGTTCTGATGGTTCCAATGCCGGATACGGAGGATTGGTCAGCACTGAAATTTGTTCTGGAAGAAATCGTCTTGCCTTCTATATACAAACGGATGGCTCGACGACCAAGGAAAAGAAGGAAGAAAAATTGAGATGAAAACATATGCACAAACATATATCGTTGTGGACGTTGTGGATATGAAGGTCACAATCGAAGAACTTGTACTTTCTTTCCGAAAAAAGATTGACAGACTTCTTTGTTGGGGCAACTGTTATGTTTTAGATACATTATTTTAAGATTACATGTTTTCAATTTTTTTTGCTTTTTTCACTTTTACCTTGATAAAACATTACAATCTACTAATAATTGTTGAAAGTTCGTTACAATAATTTGAAATGTTAAGATTTTTCAACCTTGTGTTTATTTTTATAATAGATTATATTTCAAAAATGTTTTTAAATAATGTATCATTAGCTATTTACAGTGTTTGGGGGGATTGTACAAATCAATATATTTTTCTGATACATTTTTATATAATGTAACTTAAGTTAATTAAATAATGATGTATCTTATACAATAATGTTGTAAAAAGTATAAGTATGTAAAATGAAATAAGAAGTATCGATAAATGAATCACAGTAGGTTGTAATTAATTTATTAATGTGACTGGATAAATGAATGAGCCAACAACTAATTACAATTATTTGACCAAAATTATCAGCATGAATGAGTGTCAAAGTATCAGCTCCTACCAGAGGTAATGAGAATAAATGTTGTTGTATGTTTATGAATTAATGAATCTGATACATTGCATTAGTAAAGTGCGAAAGTATCAGTTCCTGCCCTAAGTAATGATATTAAATGTTGTTGTGTGTTTATGAATTAATGAATCTGATACATTGCATTAGTAAAGTATGAAATTATCAGCTCATACCAAAAGTAATGAGGATAAATGTTGTTGTGTGTTTATGAATTAATGAATCTGATACATAAAGGTTATCCAATTTTTGTATCAAATTATATACAACAATCCACTTCCTCAATAATAGCTTAAAATATTGAAAGTTGATGTTAAAATAAACAAGCTTTTAGAGAAACACTCTAATGCTTGGGTGCAAACATCTGAACACAATAAAACAAACAAGTTTAATGCTATAGTTAATGTATCTCATTAAATCTAGAGTTAATGTATCTAAAAAATAATAACACTATAAAAAAGTGTCTAACAACTGATACATAAACTCTAATCAACATTGACCAAATCTTCTTGAGCTGGTTCTGTGGCATGACTTTTAGGCCTTGTTGGATCATCATTTTCACTAACGTATCCTACCTTAGCCTTTTTAGTAACATATTTCCATAACAGGTTTCCATATCGTGTACGGAGGTATTTTGAATGGAAACCATTTTTTGTAATAAGGATCCCATCACTAAGGAACTCAGAAATGCAGCTACAAACATTTTGCAGTCCCTTCAAAAATGAGGAATATACATTATAAGGAGAAAAAAGATACATTATAATTCAAAGCAAACACGTGATGGTACTTACAAGCTATCGCTTTCTTGTTGCATAATATATTGTACAAATTCAACTTGAAATTCGTGTTGTGGTCCCAAAAGCATGCCAACTTAACTGTCCTTGTAAGCATCCAATGATGACCAGTCGGTTCGCTCAGGTTAATAGAAAAAAACACTGTCATGAAGGTAAGATGGCAGCATCAACGCCAACTTTTTTATCTCACCAGACGACACATTTATTCTTGTACTCAATGATGAATCGTACATGCATATGAGCCTCTCTTTTAAAGCAACAACAACCAACAACCAATGGAACTTACCATCTGAGTTTATCGAAATGTCTACATCATCAACTAGATTTCACGGTAATCCACCCGGGATGGACAATCCATTGATTATATTTTTAATTGACCTCTCGAATGCAGAGAAAATCCCCCGCGCATCATGGGCTTTTGCATACATAAATTATCATCACGAGGGCTACAATAGTACCTTGTGTGTGCATCATTGATAAATGTCTTGAATAAGCAATTGACTGTGGTGAATCTGTATTGATTGGGGCTGCGTTGTTTTGACTTCTTCCTTAAGTAGTAAAAAACTACATCGATGTGTTGCACCATAAATGAAATATAACACAAAATTTTAGTCAATATGATAGATCATAACAATCACACGTAAATATAATGTATATGGTATGATTTGAGTTTGTATCATTATATAAACTATGCTGATACAACATATTAATGTATCATATAAATATTAATAATGTATCTTTCTACCGACCTCATCTGTCCAACATTTTTTTGGCTGAGATATGGCATAAAACCAATTTTTATCCCTGGGAAAAGCAACTACAAAGTTCATGCGTTCAAATCCAAATGAAGCTGATTTGGCTCTGTATTTTTCATCCTTTGGTTTCCTATATATATATATATATATATATTAAAAGTCAATACAAGTGAAAACAGTCTGATATTTTGCTATATAGAAATATTAAAGTGTTACTTACTTGTTTTCATGAGTTTTAAGGAGGCCCTTAGAAATCCACTTGGAATATTTGTCCGATAAATTTGACGGGGGTTGGTAAGAAATACCACATCCATCAAATAAGAAGCTCGGATGAATTTCTTCTTCAAACTTCTGTTTTTCTTTGTCACTGGACTTAAAATCAGTCAAATAGGGAGATTTCAAAATCTTTGATGACATCCTATTTCGTTGAACATGGGTCTTTGATAGTTCATACACAACCATATCCTTGCCCGCTATTTCCATGGGTAACTTATTGTCCTCAACCTATTGATGTGTTTTGGTTAATCGATCTGACATGACATCACTCAATGGTTGAACATACAAAGTAGTTTGAAGGCCAGAAATTAGTGCGTCTAAGGGTTCTTGGGTTCCAGAAGAATTTGATGTCGATGTGGTGGAATCGTATAATTTTAAAGAAATAATAATAAAATTGTATCATTCAATAACCAACAAACAAGCGACAAATATATTTAGAATTTACCGATGTATCAATGTTTACTGCACTTTGTCTGGAAGTGGGATGTTATGTTGCAATTTATCAGCAACATCTTGATCCACAGTTGCTTGTTTAATTTTTTTGGTGCCAACCTCTACTACATCATCGTGATAAGTTATAATTTTTTTTTTGTTATACCGATACAATAAAAGATAAACAAATTTATACATAAATTTGTACTTACAATAACTTCCTTGGATACATCCTCACCTTCTCTTTGATCCTTTAATGTATCAACAAACTATGAATAATAGTACTTAAGTCAAATAATAATGTATCAAAATCTGGAACTTATGCTACATGATTTGTGAATGATACATTAATTGAGTAAACTATGTCATATACATAAACTTATACTTACATTAACTTTCTTAGATACACTTACTGCAACAGAAACATCTCCTGTGGATGGAGGTTCTGATACATCCTCACTGCCTCTTTTATCCTTTGATGTATCAACGTTCTATGTAGATTAGTAAATCAATCAATTAATAATTATTCAACAATTGAAACTAATACTACATTATTTATGAATAGGAAAATTTTAAAGTTTAAACATAATGAAGTTAATACACTTATAAAAGTATCATAAAATTCCGGCTGCAATTGGATGATTAAAATAATGTATCAACAAGTTTTAGATACTTCAATGAATATTAGATACTTTAATGAATGTATTTGATTCTTACCTCTCCGACCTAGTGTTGATGTACGTGTGTTTGTTCTTCAGCCTCTACATTAGCATTATCAACGAGGTCATTGTTGACAAACTCCATATCAATTGGAGACCTTGATTGTTCAACAAATTGATTTGTAGTTTGCGGTTGATTCACATAGTCTTCTTTGATTAACTCTTCCTCGGATATTGGAATCGATCTGGCAACAATTTTCTTCAAGAAAAAAAAACACATAATGAAAAAATAGCTTTACGAATAGTAAATATTAAGGAAATAACAACTACCTTCCGTTTTAGCTTACAGGCTGCTTTCATCAGAACTGTGTGATTATTTTTTATTAAGACTTGAAGATCATCAAACTTTTTGTCCACCTGTCACGACCCAGACCATCGTGATTGCCACCCACATTAACCCTCCGGTGGGAGAACCACTACTACAACCTAAACCAAGTAACTAAACCAAAAACTAAAGCATTTAAGTTACAAAAGTAAGTTAAATAGCTAAAGATTGAAGTTCCCATAAACTTCCAAAAGATCCAACAACTAAACAATGTGAAAAATACACCTAGAACCTGAAAGTCAATATACCAAAACATCAAACGTTCAACCATAAGTCTAAACAAGAAGGGATACATCCCCAACTAATGAACTAATTAACTAACTAGAAAAGTCTAAGTCCAAAATGTGGACATAGATGAAAGGAGAACTGATGGCAGCCTGGAAGAACTGGCTCACCCTTGAATTTGAACGATGATCACTGATCCTCTAAGAGAGGTCTGTCAATAGCCGTCTGAAGATGCCCTGTACTCAACAAAGAAAGAGCAAGTGCAGTATCAGTACACAACCACAGTGTACTAGTAGGATCACACGGTTATCCCACTAAGTGTAATATAAGCAAGTCAATACCACATTATAAACATGCAAAATACCGAACATATACAATATCGATTATCAAATGCTCAACAATATACATTTATAACATGTGATTGATCCTCTCATGGAACCCAAACCCAAACTGTTAGCATAATGGAACGTGGTACCCGATCCAATGTTTATGTCAGAACATGAACCGATCCCATAATTATGCTAAAACGTGGCAACCAATCCGAATTGGTATACCAGAACGTGGTATCTGATCCAATCAATATACCACAATCACAATCACAAGTACATTCTCAATAATCATACAATCAAGAAGTGATTCATGGCATATAATTATTCATTTATCTCAATTACAACAAGTGTGATCAATAATGCAACATTCGCATACATACATGTATCATTATGAAGCAAGAACAAACATGGATCACACAATCATAGAATCACAACCATAACCTACCTCGAAACAGAGCTTGAAACCCTAAGAAACTTGATCCTTCCCTTTTCGGATTCGTTCCGCTGGTTTTTGGTCTACAAACAATCAATATAATACGAGAATCAATAATCAATTTCTAATTATCCGAATTTCTAACAATTCTATCAACCCTAGATCATACCAATGATCCAAAGTAGCCAAAGTTTTATTGTTTCCACCATAGTAACTAGATCAAAACCCTCCCCCATCAATAATTACCTATTAAATTACGTTCTACGGATCGAAAAATGGATTCGGGGAGTTAAAATCTTACCTTTAGCCTAAAAAAATGGTGGAAAAATGTCAAGAATCACCTAGGGTTCGTTCCTTATCTCTAGAAACTGAAAAGTGTAGAATAAAGATGTTTTGGGGTTTATTTATGACTTTAAGTCACGTCTGGCCTGCCACAGCGGCCCCGCTAGAGCGACCAAAACCACCGTCAAAGAGGCTTGCATGAAAAAGTGAGCTATTTTAATAATTCCAATACCCCCATTTCACAAAACTGCTTTAACCTACGACGCTCAGAAAATATCAGTCAAGCTAAGATCGATTCCGGGAGTTCTACTCATCTGAATTCAATTCCTTAAAGTCGTACGGACTCCTTAACGACTTATCTAACTACTCATGTAATCAAAATCATAAATAAGTCACCCGATTGTTACCAGATTTCCCTATACCTCAAAGATTCCAATTTCATCCAAATCTGGACTAGGTTGGGAAATTCTAAGTTACTACGAAAAAGTTTTCGACCCAAAATTTTCTCCTGTTGGACTTTCTATGACGACGGAACCCGGTCGTTACAGTAGATACCAATTTACCCATCACTCCTCCCCTGAATCGACGAACAATTGGGGATTCCATTCTCGCATGTCCTTCTCAATTTCCCAAGTATCTTTCTCAGCTGGACGATGCTTCCATTGAACTTTCACGGACTTAATCTCTTTGGTCCTCAACTTACGCACATCACGATCAAGAATTGCAATCGGTTCCTCCTCATATTGGAGGTCCTTGTCTAATACAATTGAGTCCCACTTAATGATATAATCCATGTCGCCATGATACCTCTTCAATATGGACACATGAAATATCAGATGAACTCCCGATAAATTAGGAGGTAACACCAACCTATACGCCACCGGTCTTACACATTCAAGAACCCTTTCATGGGTGATACCTTAAGAAGAACATTCTCTCAGGTTTGAAACGCCATGTCTCTTACCTTATGCTCCGCATACTTCTTATGTCTACTCTGGGCTACTAGAAGCTTAGTTTGAATACTCCTCACCTTAGCTTAAGCATCCTTCACTAAATCAACAGTCAAAGGTTTCACATCTCCAGCCTCAAACCATCTTATGGGTGATCTACATCCCCTCTCATATAATGCCTCAAATGGTGCCATATCTATGCTGGAGTGATAACTATTATTATAAGAGAACTCACACAAGGGTAAGAACGTATCCCAATGTCCTTTAAAATCAATCACACATGCCCTCAACATGTCTTCCAACACTTGAATAGTCCTCTCCGATTGCCCGTCCGTCTGTGGATGGAAAGTTGTACTAAAAGTGAATTGTTTGCCCAATTCATCATGTAATTTCCTCCAAAACTTGGAGGTAAACTGAGTACCACGATTTGAGATGATAGAAAGGGGCACCCCATGCAACCTCACTATCTCTTTCACATACACCATAGCCAATTGTTCAACATTATAATCTATTCTTACCGGAATAAAATGGGCTGACTTAGTCAATCTATCAACCACTACCCAAATAGAATCAAACTTCCCCAAAATCTTGGGAAGACTAACCAGAAAATCAATGGCTATCCTTTCCCACTTCCATTCTGGAATTGACATTCTTTTAAGAAAACCTGCAGGCCTTTGGTGTTCATACTTCACTTGTTGACAATTCTGACACTTAGCCACAAACTCTGCTATATTTTTCTTCATGCCCGAGCACCAATAAATTTGCTTCAAATCTCGGTATATCTTGGTCATACCCGGATGAATAGAATATCGTGAACCAAGGGACTCTATCAACAATTTTTGAATCAAGTCATCAACTCAAGGAACACCAATTCTTCCTTTAAATTGAGCACACCCTCCGCATCAAGAGTGGTCTTTTGTGTCTTACCAATCGCAATCTTCTTCCTAAGTTCATTCAAATTTTCATCCTCAAATTTCTTGGCCTTGATCTCTTCAATGAATGTTACCCTTACTTCAATGCTAGCTAACACCCCACCTCTTTCTGAGATGCCCAACTGCATGAACTTAGACTCCAACTTTTGAATTTCTTTAGCTAAGGGTTGCTTGGATACACTCAAGCAAGCTAAACTACCCATACTCACCGCTTTTCAACTCAAAGCGTCTGCCACCAAATTAGCCTTGCCCGGATGGTATTGAATGGTCACATCATAATCCTTGAGTAACTCCATCAACCTTTTCTCTCTCAAATTCAGATCCTTTAGAGTAAACACATGATGTAAACTACGATGATTAGTAAATACCTTACACTTAATACCATACATATATTGTCGCCAGATCTTAAGAGCAAACACTACAGCTGCCAACTCCAAATCATGTGTTGGGTAATTCCTCTCATGCACCTTCAATTGACGCGATGCATAAGCTATAACATTATAAACCTACATCAACATAACACCCAAAATAGAATGTGAAGCGTCACAATAAATAATAAAATCCTTACCTTCAATCGGTAATGCTAGAATAGGTGCGGTGGTCAAAAGAGTCTTGAGCTTTTGGAAGATATCCTGATATTTTTCAGTCCATTCAAATGGTATCTCCTTTTTGGCCAAATTTGTCAAGTGAGTGGCAATAGAAGCAAAGTTATTCAAAAATCGATGATAGTAGCTAGCGAGCCCCACAAAACTCTAACTTCCGTCACAGAGCTAGGCCGAACCCAATTCTTAACCGCCTCAATCTTTTGACGATCTACCATTAGTACTTCTTTTAAAACTACATGTCCCAAAAATGCAACTGAAGTCAACCAAAATTCACAGTTAAAGAATTTACAATACAACCTTTGCATCACAAGAACACCCAAAACAATACGAAGTTGGTCGGCATGCTCTTCCTCACTCTTTGAATAGATCAAAATAGCATCAATAGAGTCTATGAAGAAATAATCAAGAAATGGTTTGAACACCCCATCTATTAAACTCATGAAAGCTACGGGCGCATTAGTCAAACCAAAAGACATAACCAGAAATTCATAGTGCCCATAGGGGTTCTAAACGCCGTCTTGGGCACATCCTCAGGCCTAACTTTCAATTGATGGTAGCCAGACCTTAGATCAATCTTGGAGAAAACTGATGCACTTTGCAATTGGTCAAACATATCATCTATTCGAGGAAAATGATACTTGTTTCAAATAGTTAAACTATTAAATTGCCGATAATCTATACACATTCTCATACTACCATCAGTTTTCTTAACAAACAAAATTGGAGCACCCCATGGGGAAGCACTAAAATGAATAAATCCTTTATCAAGAAGCTCTTGGATTTTAGCCTTAAGCTCTCTTAATTCCGCCGGAGCCATGTGATATGGAGGAATAGAAATGGGACAGGTACCAGGTTCTAAATCAATGCAGAAGTTTATATCTCTATCCGAAGGCATACAAGGCAAGTCATTAGGAAACACTTCTCTAAATTCTGACACCACAGGAATAGACTCAATAGATGGAGTCTTAACCTCAACATCCCTAACATGAGCTAAATAAGCCAAACAACCCTGCCCTACCAGTTTACTAGCCCGAATGGAGGATATGATCTTAGCTTGCTTAGGCTTGTACACCCCTTCTCACTCTAATTTTTCCCTTCCTGGAATTTCTAGAGTTACAAACTTAGTATTACAATTAAACACATCATAATTGGGTACAACCAAGTCATGCATAAGATTATATCAAAATCAGTCATATCCAAAATCACCAAATCAGCCCAAGTCGGAAAACCCATAAACAAAATAGGACAAGCACAATAGACATGGGTGACTACGGCTGACTCTCCAAATGGGGTAGAAACATGGGTAGGGGCATCAAGTATATCAAAAATCATAGCAAATTCTGAGAAAGACCGCACGAATACATATGAATAAGTAGAACCCGAATTAAATAACACATTAGCCATCCGGTCACAGACAAGAATAGTACATGTAATCACTACGTCAGATGCCTCTGCCTCATTCTTGCTCGGAAAGGCATAACACTGAGCCCTATCATCTTGACGAACCCCTTCCCTGCCTGGTTGCACGCTACCCCTGCATTACCATTTCCTTTACCTCCACGGCCTTGCTAATTACCTCCTCTCCTACCTTGTGGACGCCCTTTACCACTATTACCATTTCCCGTGGGTACCACTGCCCTAGTCTGCTGCTGCATGGAATCTAACATTCGTGGGTGGGGACAATCTCTCCTTATATTCCCAGGATCTCCATAGTCGTAACATGTACAATCAAAAGATGGTCTGCCGCTCGTCGAATGCGCGACTCCCTGGCTATCGTGAATCAAATTATGAGATGGAGTTTCTGAGTAGTTACCTGTATAGGCGGGCATAGCAGACAAAATTGGCTTGGCTGTAAGCGTTGGCCTTCCAGACCCTCTGGAGTAAGAACCTTGAAAGTTACCCGAGTTCTTCGACTTATTAGTCAATGCCTTAGCCTGACTGTCTCGCCTCACCCCCTCCACTTTCTTCGCAAAGTCTGTTACCTCATTAAAGCTCCTCCCTGCAGAGGTTATATGAATAGATAATACCTGCAACTCAGAATTTAGTCCTTTAATAAATAACCTGATCCTCTCCTCCTCAGTACTCACCAATTGAGTAGCATATCTAGACAAAGCATGGAACTTGGCCTCATAAGCAGCCACAGACATAC
Source organism: Solanum gracilifrons (assembly GCA_029582605.1). Lineage (NCBI taxonomy): Eukaryota > Viridiplantae > Streptophyta > Magnoliopsida > Solanales > Solanaceae > Solanum > Solanum gracilifrons. The sequence continues at coordinate 27,150 of JAJOOH010000282.1, read as the reverse complement.
CACCTTGCTCCAAAGCCATGAACTCATGCTTCTTGTGATCTCTCAACGTTCTGGGCACATACTTCTCTAGAAACAGAGCATGAAATTGGGTCCAAGTAAGTGGAGGTAAAGTTGAAGATCTGCATTCCATATAAGCTTTCCACCACTGCTTGGCTTCGCCTTGAAGCTGAAAAGTCACAAACTCAACCCCATGCTGATGGACAATTCCCATCATAAAAAGCCTCTCATAGCAGTCTAAAATAAACTCATAGGCATCCTCATTCTCAGAAACAAGAAAAATAGGAGGCTTTAGCTTCAAAAATTTAGTAAACATTTCATGCTCATTACCAGTCATAACAGAACCCAACAAAGGACGAAAGAAAGCATCATTACCTCCCGTTCCACCCATCTGACGAAAGAAGAATGAAAAAGAAAAAGAATAAAAAAGTTGTGAAATAAAGTCGTTAAAATTGCAAAAGAAATGGGGTGTCCGGTATTCCATAAGAAGTGAATAATGGGGTGAATTTTGAGCATGAGTGAAAATGTTGAAGAGAAGGAAAGAAAGTTAAGTTCACACCACATTTCATGAGGATAGCAGCCACTGAGCCTAAATGACCATACCTTTACACTCATTCCCGTTACAAGCCTTGAAAAGACCTTTTTGATCTTGGGGTGAGCTGAAGCGATTGTTGATTGGAAAATAAGGGCAAACCTATGGGTGAAGTCATGCATGTGTTCATCTTTGTGAGTGTGAGAGTTGTATATGATTCTGAAGCCTTAAAGTGTTGAACCATTGTGTGAATATGGAATCATCTTTGTTGTGAGGGCATTTGAGCACCTTTGTTGCGCTTGAACTTGCATTTGAAGCAAGTATTGTGAACTTGAAAATCTTTGATAATGGTGAGTCACAACTTGAAACTTTAAGTGCACAATTGATCCTTGCATGAGTAAGTTGAGTCTTGTTGTGTGCATTCATGATCGAGCCTTTTGTAGCACTGTTTGAGACATCCTTTTTGAACTGCTGAACTTGAGTTTTATTTAAGGACAAGCAAAAGTTTAAGTTGGGGGTGTTGATGAGTCCGAGATTTGGACTCATTTAGGGCTGTATTTATGTATACTTAGTGTCCTCAAATGCTTATTTTGTGCCAATAACTGATGTAAAATCCTTGATTTCTAGGTATATGGATTGCGGAACGAAGCCATGACACTAATTTGCAAAAAAGAACTAAACATGCTGAAAGAATGAAAAAAGACAAGGCTGGTGATCGCCAAGTCCAGTGAATGGACAAAAGTGTGAGATGTTCTTATTTTGCATGCTTGTTGATGTTCGAGAGAAATTGACTTGATTCAGGTAAATTGTTCGAGAGAAAGTTTACCTCCTCTATAGTCTAGCTTACTCACTAATATTTAGCTATTTTCTAATAGTTGCAATTACCCATTTGTCTATATTAGCCTATAATCAAATCACATCCCAAGAACCCGTCTCACTATTGTTAATTTGTATTGTTTATTGTTGTTTGTAGTTGATAATTCAAACCAAAACCCCTCATTTGACATTCGTGTCACCCCCTGATTTGAATAATGTCTTTATTCAATAATTTCTATTCTTATGACTGATTTGATCATATTTGTACTTCTCAATTGAATCTTAAGCACGTACCGCTCCCTGTGGGATTCGACCCCAACTCATTTAGTTGGATTATATAGTAATTAACGACCGTTGACGCTTAGAATTGGATGAAGTGTCTTTGAAACGTTATTAATCAAGAGCTAGGAGACGACCCCAGGTGAGTTCTTGACGGTTTTTTCACCATTCTTGAGTCTAAAGGTAAAATTTTCACTCCCCGATTCCGTTTTTCAATCCGTAGAATGTAAAATCTTGATTGTATATCATTGAGGAGGGTTTTGAATGATTTTGAATGGTGGGAAAAACCCTAACTACATCTTAGGATCATAATTTGGGTCTTAGGTTATTGGGTTTTTCATAATCTGGGTAAATTAGACCTTAATTATTGATCCCCGTATTGAATTGTTTGTTTGTAGACCTAGTGCAAGTGGAAAGATTCCAGAAAGGGAAGAATCAAGTTTCTTAGGATGATTCAAGCTTTGTTCGAGGTAGGTGATGGTTGTGATTTCATGTTTTTGTGATGTATGTTAGTAATTACTTCATCTTAATGCATGTATGTATGCAAATGTTGCATTATTGATCACACTAATCGTAAATGAGTATGATTGAATAATTGTATGCCATGAATCAACACTTGATTGTGTGATTATGAGAATGTACATTATGATTGTGATTGTGGCTTGTTGAATGGACCGGGTATTACGTTCCAACAGGCTAACTTGGATCCAGTGCCACATTTCGGTGCATATATGGGATCAGGTGTCACGTCCGGCACAATAACTTGGATCGGGTACCACGTATCGATACACTAACAGTTTGGATGTGGGTTCCATGAGAGGACCATTGACTTGTCGTATTGATGTATTTGAGAATGTGAAATTGTTCGTTGTTCTTGATAAGATGACTGATATTATACATGTTCGGTATATGCCTATTTTATTATGTTGTGATTATTTGCATATGTTTCACTTATTGGGATAGTCGCGTGATCCTAAGAGTACACTGTGGTTGTGTACTGATACTGCACTTGATCTTTCTTTGTTGAGTACATGACATCTTCAGGCGGCTACTGATATGCCTCGTCTAGAAGATCAGTGATCAATCGAATTCAAGGGTGAGCCAGTTCTTTCGGGCTGCCATGAGTTCTCTTTTTGTTTAATTCTACATCTTCTGACTTAGACTAGTACTTAGGTTTTCTGATGTTTAATTGGGTTGTACCTATTTCCTTTAGACTTATAATCCTTGTTAGAGTTTTGGTACATTGACTTTCAGGTTCTAGGGAATAATTTCCGTAATGTTTTGTTAGTCGTTAGATCTTTTGGGAGTTGATGGGAACTATATTTGACTCTTGCGTTTAAACCTGCTTCTGTATCTTTAAATGCCTTAGTTTTGATTAAGTTGTGTAGTTCTTTGGTTGGATAATTAGTATTAATGGTTCTCCCACCAGAGGGTTAGCGTGGGTGCCAATCACGATGGTCTGGGTCGTGACAAAGTTGGTATCAGAGCCCTAGGTTCGCTGATCTTGATGTACCAAAATGAGTCTAGTAAAGTCTTGCGGAACGGCTATATGACTTTAGGAAATATGACTTTAGGTATACTTTTCTTCGATAGGCTATATGACTTTAGGAAATCTCTCTATTTTCTTTTGTTTCCTTCGTGCTATAACTTGGTTCCTTGGTATCTGGTGATCCAAATTGGTATCTAATCTCTTTCACTCCTCTGTCCGCAGATGGTTAACACTAGATTCAATGGCGTCAGGCCCTTAGCTGCCGTTAATGAGCCAGCTCAGGAATCCGCAGCGGTTGCGATCGAGGCAGGGGTAGAGGAATAGCAAGGGGAAGAGGCCGAGGAAGGGTAGCACCTACTAGGGATGTAACTTCGGTTAATAATGCTCCCAAAAATGAGAATCCTCTTGCGCATCCTGAAGAGATAGAGGAGACTATATAGATTGAGGATGAGGAGAATATTGGACAAGAGGAAGAGGTGCAGGCTGAGGCTACATGTATTCCTCCCTTACACCTAGTGTTAGTTCAACATATCATGTCATTTCTGAAAGGATTGGTTGGTCCTGGACTCCCTCCAGCAGTGCAAGCTACAGAACCCCCAACCAGCTGCCCCGTTACTGTTACTAGTCCTAGGGGAGATGCAACATTAGGTATTGATTCCTTTTTCCATCCTTTGTTGGGCCGGTAATGAATGGGAATGAACACAAAATGTTGACTAAGTTCTTGAAATTGAAACCGCCGGTGTTCTATGGTTCTGAGAGTGAGGATGCCTATGAGTTCATCCTGGATTGTTATGAGAGGTTTCATAAGTTGGGAATTGTCCATAAGCATGGAGTAGAGTTTGTGACATTTCAACTTCAGGGCGAGGCTAAGCAGTGGTGGAGAGCTTATGTGGAATGCAGTTCTTCAGTTTTACCCCCACTCACTTGGACCTAGTTTCATGCTATGTTCTTGGAAAATTATGTGCCCCGGACCTTGAGAGATCACAAGAAAGATGAGTTCATGGCTTTGGAGCAAGGTGGTATGTCTGTGGCTGCTTATGAGGCTAAGTTCCATGCTTTGTCTAAATATGCTACGCATTTGGTGACTACCAATGAAGTGAGGATCCGCCTATTTGTTAAGGGACTAAATTTTGAGTTGCAGGTATTGTTTGTTGATATGACCTCTGCAAGAAAAAGCTTCAATGAGGTAACATATTTCGCGAAGAAAGTGGAGGGGGTGAGGCGAGACTGTCAGACTAAGGCATTGGCTAAGAAAGCCAAGAATTCAGGTAACTTTCAGGGTTTTTACTCCGGAGGTTAGGTCGACACTTGCAGCCCGACCAATTCAGTCTGCTATGCCCGCTTCTACAGATAATTACTGGGGAACTCCACCTCATAATTTGATTCAGGATAGATAGGAAGTCGCACCTTCGGCGGGCAGCAAGCCATCTTTTGATCGCACTTGTTATAACTGTCAAGAACCTGGGCATATGAGGAGAGATTGTCCCCACTCGCATATATTAAATTCAGCGCAACAACAAACTAGAGCAGTGGTTCCCACGGGAAATGGTAATAATGGTCGAGGACGTCCACAAGGTGGGCGAGGAGGAAATCAGCGAGGTCGTGGAGGTAGGGGAAATAGTACCACAAACAGAGGTATAGTGCAGACAGACAGGGAAGTCTCCCGCCATGATGACAAGGCTCAGTGTTATGCCTTTTCAGGCAAGACCGAGGTGCAGGTGTCTGTTGCAGTGATCACATGTACTATTCTTATTTGTGACATGATGGATAATGTATTATTTGATCCGGGTTCTACTTATTCTTATGTGTCCGTGCATTTTGCCTCAGAGTTTGATATGATTTGTGATATACTTGATTCCCCCATCCATGTTTCTATCCCGTTGGAGAGTCTGTCATAGTCACCCATGTATATCGTGCTTGTCCTATCTTGTTTATGGGTTTTCAGACTTAGGCTGATTTGGTGATTTTGGATATGAATGACTTTGATATAATCTTAGGCATGACTTGGTTGTCCCCCTATTATGATGTTTTAAATTGTAATACGAAATATGTGACTCTAGAGATCCCCGGTAGGGAAAATTTAGAGTGGGAAGGGCTGTACAAGCCTAAGCTAGCTAAGATCATATCCTCTATTCAGGCTAGGAAACCGGTAGGGCAGGGTTGTTTGGCTTATTTGGCTCATATTCGGGATGTTGAGGTTGAGTCTCCCTCTATTGAGTGTATTCCTGTGGTGTCAGAATTTAGAAAAGTGTTTCCTATTGATTTGCCTGGTTTGCCTCTGGATAGAGATATAGATTTCTGCATTGATTTGGAACTTGGTACCCGCTTCATTTCATTCCCTTCGTATCGGATGGCTCCGACAGAATTAAGAGAGCTTAAGGCTCAAATCCAAGAACTTCTTGATAAATGTTTTATTCTTCCTAGTGCTTCACCGTGGGGTGCTCCAGCCTTATTTTTTAAGAAAAATGATGGTAGTATGAGGATGTGTATATATTACCGACAATTGAATAGGGTCACCATTCAAATAAAGTACCCATTGCCTCAGATAGATGACTTGTTTGACCAGTTGCAAAGTGCATAAGTTTTCTCTAAGATCGATTTATAGTCTGATTACCATCTGTTAAAGATTAGGCCTGAGGATGTGCCCAAGACGACGTTAAGAACCCGCTATGGGTACTACGAGTTTCTAGTTATGTCGTTTGGGCTTACAAATGCACCTGTATCTTTCATGAGTTTGATGAATGGTGTGTCCAAACCCTTTCTTGATTCATTTGTTATAGTATTTATTGATGACATTTTGGTTTATTCGAGAAGTAAGGAAGAGCATGCCGACCTTCTCCGTATTGTTCTGGGTGTTCTTGGGAAACAAAAGTTATATGCAAAATTTTCCAAGTGTGAATTTTGGTTGACATCGGTTGCCTTTTTGGGGCATGTAGTTTCAAAAGAAGGGGTAATGGCAGATTCCCAAAAGATTGAAGCGGTTAAGAATCGGGCTCCGCCAAGTTTTATGACTGAAGTTAGGAGTTTTGTGGGGCTCGCTAGCTACTAGTATCGATTTGTGAAGAAATTTGCTTCTATTGCCACACATTTGACAAGTTTGACCAAGAAAGAGGTACCCTTTGGATGGATTGAAAAGTTTGATGAGAGCTTTCAAAAGCTCAAGACTCTTTTGACCTCATTGCCTATTCTAGCATTACCGGTGGAAGGTAAAGATTTTATTGTTTATTGTGATGCTTCACATTCGGGTGGGGTGCTGTGTTGATTCAGGATAAGAATGTTATAGCTTATGCATCGCGACAGTTGAAGGTGCATGAGAGGAATTACCCAACATATGATTTAGAGTTGGCAACTGTAGTGTTTTCTCTTAAGATATGGCGACATTACCTTTATGGTGTTAAGTGTGAGGTGTTTACTGATCATCGGAGCTTGCAACATGTGTTTACTCAAAAGGATATGAGTTTAAGATAGCGAAGGTGGATGGAGTTACTCAAGGATTATGATCTGACCATCCGTATCATCCGAGCAAGGCTAATGTGGTGGCGGACACACTAAGTTGGAAGGCGGTAAGTATGAGTAGTCTAACTTGCTTGAGTGTATCCAAGCGACCCTTGGCTAAGGAAATTCAGACCTTGGAGTCTAAGTTCATGCTGTTGGGCATCTCAGAGAAAGGTGGGGTGTTAGCTAGCATTGAAGTAAGGGCCACATTCATTGAGGAGATTAAGGCCAAACAGTTTGAGGACGGGCAATTGAAGGAACTCAGAAATAAAACAGTGTCTGGGAAGGCACAAGAGACCACTCTTGATGCGGGGGGCGTACTCACTTTGAAAGGAAGGGTTTGTGTCCCCAGAGTGGGCAACTTGATTCATAATTTATTGGCAGATTCCCATGGTTCGCGGTATTCCATTCATTCGGGTGTTACCAAGATGTACCGAGACTTGAAGCGACTATATTGGTGGCTGGGCATGAAGAAAGATATAGCGGAATTTGTGGCTAAGTCTCAAAATTGCCAACAAGTAAAGTATGAGCTTTAAAGGCCTGTATGTTTGCTTCAGAGAGTGTCAATTCCAGAATGGAAGTGGGAAATGATAGAGATGGACTTCGTGCTTCGTCTTGCCAAGACTTTGGGAAAATTTGATTCTATTTGGGTAGTGGTTGACAGATTGACTAAGTCAACCCATTTGATTCCGGTGAGTATATATTATACTGCTCAACAGTTGGCTAAAGTTTATGTAAAAGAGATAGTAAAGCTGTACGGGGTGCCCCTTTCTATCATCTAAGACTGTGATCGCAATTCACATCCAAAATTTGAAGGAAATTACATGATGAATTGGTCATACAACTCACTTTTAATACAACTTTTCATCCGCAGATGGATGGGCAGTCGGAAAGGACTATTCAAGTGTTAGAAGACACGTTGAGGGCATGTGTGATTGATTTTGGAGGACGTTGGGATAAGTTCCTACCGTTGTGTGAGTGCTCCTATAATAATAGTTATCACTCCATCATAGTGTCACGCCCCAGATTCAAGGGGCACAATTGGCTCCTAATGCCAAAACTCAGGCTCGAGCCGACCCTACTGAACCATTTGCTACTAGAGCATGGAAGCCACACACAATCAAGAAAACAAACAAGTATATCTCGACTTAAAATTAAGCCCTCGGCCAGCAAGTTCCCTGTAAATAGATCCATAAAAGAAACAGCTACTCCCAAGAGTTCATATAAAGAAATAGCCAACTAGCATAAAAGTCCTGATTGGGCCGTCGAGACCACCATGATATATATACCAAAACTGAAAGTAGGTATATATCAAGATAATACATCAAACAACTAACAAGCTTCAACAAACCAACAAACTAGGCCAACATTCCCATAACGTAGCTATAGACCCCACACACTAGTCTGCAAGCCTCTAAGAGTAGTAAAGATTGGGGGGATAGGGCCCCAGCCTACCCATAAAGATATATACAAAAAAAATCTAATAAACCTCACAACTCTGGCAGCTCCGGAGGAAATAGGCTAGCCAATGGGACAAAAGTCAATCCTACCGCTGAGGAGGTCTACTAGGTCGTCTTTCTGGACCTGCAGGTATGAATGTAGTATCCCCAGGCAATGGGGCATCAATACGAAATAATATACCGAGTATGAAAGGCAATAGACAATGAGCAGGTATCCTAATATACATAGAGTAATCCGATTAATAAATCAAGGATAAGATAAGTGTACTGACCTACTCCTAAATCTAAACATATAAAAAATAATAAAACAACAACCTAACCAAACCCCCATAAGCTCGGCAGGTACAAACAACACACAAGACCACTTACCAGGCCCCCATAAGCCCAGAAGGTGTCAATCACTCTATATACTCCTATCGGTAGTCCCCTAGACCCGTAGGCAGTCACATAGCCCTCTTAGGCAATAATATAGCCCCGTAGGTAGCACATAACTCTCTTAGGCATCAATATAACTTATAGACAACTCATAGCCCTCTTAGGAAACAACATGGCCCTGTAGGCAACACATAGCCTTCTTAGTCATCAATATAGCCCCGTAGGCTACTCATAGCCCTTCTAGGCATGAATATAACCCCATAGGCAACTCATAGCCCTTCTAGGCATCGATATATCCCCATAGGCAGAAAATAGCCCTTCTAAGCATAAATCACATTCCTGCACCTAACCACAATAGCCCCATTGGAAACAATAACAATTCAATAGGATAAAAGCGAGCAATTTAGCTATAAGCAACCTATACAAATAACCTCTTAAGTCTTGTCCAATATAGGGACGCCACTAACTGAATAAGAATCCCGACAAGGGAGGATTATATCCACTTGAGCAGCCAACAATCAACAATAAGGGCTACAAGTATAACAACTATAACAACCCAATTACATTGCTCCTAAGCTTTAAGGAAACATGTCGTAAGAATGGAATATCCTTAACATACCTTTCCAATGAACGCTCAAAAGACCGTAGTTATTTCACGAAAGTTGTTCCTTATGTCCTAAGCTTCACAAACACTAAATATACATAGCTGGTATGCACCTATAAATAGTTCATAATTAATCTTAAATCAGCAGATTTTCCATACTGCCCCAACTTGTCGAAACATCAGTAGAAATTCATAAAACAATCATAAAAGAGTCCCGAGATGATTACCTTAGTTAAACAAGTGTAAACCTTGGAGAAACACCAATAACTACAAATTTATATCTTCAAAAACTAGCTCCAAACGCAGCTAATAGAAGGGAAACACGATTGCCACGTGTAGAGATCACGTTTCTAGGCACAGGGGAAACCTTTAATGGTAGAAATCGTCAAAAACTAACCTTCATCATGAAAGAAATCCATAGGAACCCTCTCTTAACCTTTATTTCTGGTTTGGAAGTGAAAATAAATGTTTTCATGGCTTAAAACGTTTAATAAGCCGACATACCACATTTTTGACCCAACCCGGATCCGACCCGGATTCTGCTCCGGCAGTCCATAGTAAAACCCTCATAACATTTTACTCTGATTTCGGTTGGATATGAGGTTTTATGCGTTACAAACTAGACTCATAGGCCTTATAACTCTTTCTATATTGGGAGTAAACATCTAAGACATTTGACCCAAATTTTAGAGAACTCTTTAAAAAGGAACTTACGATAACTTTCGCCAACTTTTATTTTGCCACTTACCTAACTTCAAAACTTGAGATACAACCCTTAAACACTTAAAATATGACATACCACATCGTTCAGAATTTATTACCCACCCTCCTTATCTTTCCACGTAGGTACGAGTTAATTTAGACATTTTGAAAAGTCGTGGTGAACATAAATATGACACCGTTTGAGGCACTCTATGGGAGGGGATGTAGATCACCCATTGGATGGTTTGAAGAATAATTTTTCATAATATTATACCACCTTATATATGTTATTCGTCAAAGGTTAATATAAGGAAAGATGAAAGATAGATATAATTAATGTAATAACTAGGAGAATTCATTATATTATAACTAAATAATGTAAAAGAGTGTGAATAACATTCACAATAATTAGTAATAACTAAGATAATTTCTAATGTTATAACTAAAGAATTAATGTGCAATAGCTAAATTTCTAATAAATTTTATGCTTACATGAATAAATAGGACTTTTAATTAATGTTCCCATTTTTTATAGTTATTAGATTTTAATTTAGTATAGGGACAACATGAAAATGTTTATTCCATATTACTGAATTTTTTTTTTATTTAGTAAATGATAAATTTTAAATGATTCATATATATCCACATATTTTTAAATTTGTTGTGAGTTTAAAAAAAAAAAAGAATTCAGAACATTATATAATAATATATTTTGAAGTTAGGAGTCTGATTATCTTGATAATACATTCCTGACATAAATTAGTTATTAAATAAATAATAAAAATTAAAATAATACAAACTTCAACTGGCATTATTACAAGTCATATGGACTTTTCTTCATCTAAAATACTGAAATTTTAAGAAATAGTAAATAAGTAAAACAAAAGGACAATGTTTGTATAGTAATAACTATTTTGAAGCAAACATCCTGACAATCCAAATCACATAAGTAGGCAGTAGTTGTAACAGCCCGCTAGTAGAAAGACTTGGAATTAGAAAGAAACCATTTTTGGAAATAATCAAAATTGGAAAGATTGACAAAAATAAGCTAAGTATGAGTGTTGGGTCAACTTCAAACGACCATAACTCCTAGCTCAGGATGATTTAGGTGTGCTTAAGGATACCATAGGAAAGGTCTTTAAATTTTCTTTCGAACGCCATTGAATTTGCGTGATTTTGAGTTCGTACGAGCGAGATATTCCCATTTGAAGTTGGGCTGTCTAGATAAGAAAAGTCAAAACCGGATTTTAGAAGGGTACTTTGGTCTTTTAACTACCCTATTAATTAATTTCGTCTTTTGTAATTAAGTTGGGGGCTAAACTGATTGGATTCAGTTTACGCTTTTGAAAAACGAGTTAGGGTTTTGGGAGAAGAGAAAAGAAGAGGAGAAAAGAGGAGAAGAGGCAAGCAAGTTCTTGAAGCTAGACTTGTGGATTTTGTCAAGGGGTGATCCCTACGTGGTATATGAGTTCACATAGCGTTGAGTTCGTTCACCCACACGCAAAACATGTTTATTTCAGTATGATTTTCGTCCTAAAAGAATGAGACTTTGATATTCTTGAGTTGTATTCTTGAATTGCTTTCGTTCTTGAATTTGGGATGAGATTGAGGAGTTCTTGAGAGTTCAAGGTCGATTGTTAGAGTAGTTTTGATTTAGATTCTTGTGTACATATGTTGGGTATTGGAATCTAAAGAGAATTTGATAAAAGAACCGAGTTTAGGCAAATTGGTGTTAGAAAATGAAGAAGGAGAAAGTCGAGCAAATCTGGCGTCCCAGTCCGCTTCGCGGACTTGCCCCATTATTTCACTGAATCTTTCTCTATGTCGCGGAGTGGTCACGGACTGTTCTGCCTCAAAAGTTATTTTGCGACCAAATACTGAAATGCATCTCCACGTCGTGGATTTGCTTCTAGACAGTGATTTCTTGATCTTTTCTAATGTTTAACTGTCTAAAAACACTCCTAAACATCATGAGATCTTTCCTATCACAAATCACAATCCTTCAATCCATAATTCAATTCAAGGAAAGTTAAGAGTCAAGTCAAGAGAAGTTCTTAGAGTCTTCCAAAAGTCTTTTACAATCATTTCAAATTTGTTTTAAGACTTGAGTTTTGAGTTGAGTAAAGAGTAAAGATTGAAGTTCATTTCTTCAAAGAATATATGGGGATTGTATTCCCAAAGATTTTAAAATGTTTTCGCATTTAAATATGAAAGGAAATTGACATTTCCAAAGGGCCTTTGAGCTAGTTTTCAGAAAAGAGTAAATGCTTTAACAATTAAGCAAGAGGTGAAACTTTGATTTCCAAGATAGCCTTTGAGCTAAGTTTTGAGCAATTATCTCATAGAAAGAAGTATGTTTTTAAACATAAGAGCTAGTATTATATTTTGAGAGTAGTATTGAGCACCAATATGGGGGAGAGTTCAGACAACTCCTAGCCCCGTTAAACTATGTAGCTATCATGGGTAGAAAAGGGTCATACTTTTTAGATGATTCCTTAGTGATTTTTAGCATAGACTAGTGGATCCACTTAGTACTCAGGTTCTATAGCCTCGCCAAGGTATAGGACGGCCTGGCAGCATGAGGCAAAACGTTGTATTATCACAATAGCTCTTAAGTGATGGTTGTCGGTTAGAGAAACTCCCACATCAGTTATTTGTATTCTTATATACACAGAGTTAGTTTTATTTTTGTATACATTCAAAGTTTATATTGTATCTTTGCATACATTCAGAGTTACTATTGTATTTGTAAATCCACAAAGTTGTTATCCATGTTTTTAAAGCTTTTCTTTATATTGCATTTATTTTATTGCTTTATATTGAAATGAGTTAAGTTTAGTCAAGTTGATCCTAGGTATGTTCCTTCAGTTCTTTTCAAGGTTATTTCTTGTTTTAGATTTCCCCTTGCATACTCGTACATTCAATGTACTGATGCCAGATGACCTGCCTCTTATTATGATACAGATTTAGGTAACTAGGATCATCATCCAGCGCATCGTTGATCCATTTGAGCTTCAGAGTTATAGTGAGCCTCCTTGCTTTCGAAGGATCCTCTTTTTCATTACTTTATCATTTTATTTCATTAGGATGTTGGGGGTCTTGTCCCAACATCCATCTCAGTTATTAGAGGCTTCGTAGACAGTCAGTTAGTTCATTTGTCATTATCTTGTTATTGACTTATGTTTTGAGACCTGAGTTGCCACTTTGGCCAGTGAATGTTATCTCAATACATTCTAAGTTATATTTTGAGCTTTTAGTTTACTTTTAAAGGTTCAGTTATGTTGAGTTACATCTTCCGTTAAGATTAAGTCAGGCCAAGGGTTAACTTGGGGCCAGTAATGGTTCTCGAGTGCCAGTCCCGCCCAGGGTGTAGGCTTGGGGCGTGACAAACTTGGTATCGGAGCACAAAGTTCAATTGTCCTAGGGAGTCTATGAAGCCGTGTCTGTAGAGTCCTAGTTATCAATGTGAAGCATGACACATCTATAATTAGGAGCCTGTAACATTTAGGAACTATCTCACTTCTTTCATACTCATTTCGTGCGATAAAGTTCATCTCTATATAGTTTATTTCTAACTCGTGCTTGCGCGTAACCGATTGTGAGTTGGGCAGGAGAGTGCTTTCATGGGGTGTTTATTTCCCCGTGAACTAAGAGAAGCAAAGGTAAGAAAATTTCTCACTCTTAAGCAGGAGTCTATGAGTGTTCATGAGTATAGTTTGAAGTTCACACAACTTTCCCGCTATGCTCTGGAGATGGTTGCTGACATGAGGAGCATGATGAGTTTATTCGTTGCTGGGTTGTCTCGTCTTTCAAGCAAGGAAGGCAAGGCAGATATGCTGATACGGGATATGGACATAACTAGGCTAATGATCCCTGTGCAACAAGTTGAGGAGGATAAGCTGAGAAATAGAAAAGAGTTTAAGAATAAGAGGCCTAAGACACAGGGAATGAGTCCGGGCAGCAGAAGAGTAATGCTCACCGGTCTTCCTTTCAACAGAAACAAAAGGGACCTACTCCATTATCTGCTAGTGCACCTGCACCAAAGAACAAATGTGAGTACAATAGTCAGAATTTTAGAGCTAAACCTGCCTATTCTCAAGGCAGTGTTTCACAAGGAGGTAATGAGACTCCTGCATGTGCTAAGTGTGGTAGGAACCACTCAAGAATGTGTCGTGATGGCTCCACTAGTTGTTTCAAGTGTGGTCAAAATGGTCATTTTATGAGAGAGTGTCCTGAGAACAGACTAGGTAATGGTAATGGGGAAATAGAGCCCAATATTCTTCAATTGCTCCACCAGACAGAGTTGCATCTAGAGGAGCTACTTATGGAGCAGACAGAGGATTATGCCATCACTAGTCGCCAAGAACAAGGGGATTCACGAGATGTTGTCACTGGTATGATTCAAGTCTTTAACTTTGATGTTTATGCTTTTCTAGATCCAGGAGAGAATTTATCTTTTTTAACTCCTTATGTTGCAATGAATTTTGATGTTCTTCCAGAGCAACTTCTTGAGCCCTTCAGTGTTTCTACACCTGTTGGTGAGTCTATTCTAGCTGAGAGAGTCTATCATGATTATACAATTTCCGTCAATCACTAGAATACCATGGTTGACTTAGTTGAGTTAGATATGGTATATTTTGATGTCATTTTAGGTATGGACTGGCTTCATGCCTGCTATGTATCAATATACTGTAGAACTTGAGTAGTCAAGTTTCAGTTTCCAGTGAACCAGTTATAGAGTGGAAGAGCAGTTCAGCAGTGCCTAAGGGTCATTTTATTTCGTAACTTAAGGCGACAAGGTTAGTTTCCAAGGGGTGTGTCTATCACTTAGTCCGAGTTAATGACTCTAGTGTTGAGATACATCCTATTCAGTCAGTTCCAGTAGTAAAAGAGTTTACAAAAGTTTTTCCAGATGATCTTCCCGGAGTCTCTCCTGAGAGAGAAATAGACTTTTGGTATAGATATTCTTCCTGATACTTGTCCTATATCTATTCCGCCACATTGGATGGCACCCGCAAAGTTAAAAGAGTTGAAAGAGCAGTTGAAAGTAAGGGAATGTGATATTCCTAAGACAATATCCAGGACCTGTTGTGGTCATTATGAGTTTTTGGTCATGTCGTTTGGTTTAACTAATGCACCTGCAACGTTCGTGGACCTTATGAATAGAGTATTCAAGCTTTATTTAGATATGTTTGTTATCGTATTCATTGATGACATACTAATCTATTCGAGGAAGATCATTCTAGCCATCTCAGAATAGTTCTCCAAACTCTAAAGGATATAGAGTTGTAAGCCAAGTTCTCTAAGTGTGAGTTCTGGCTTGAGTCTGTGGCATTCTTAGGCCACATCATTTCTGGTGATGGAAGTAGAGTTGATACTCAAAAAATTTAAGTAGTGTAGAATTGGCCTAGACCCACATCTCCAACTGATATTAGGAGTTTTTTAGAGTTGGTTGAATATTATAGAAGGTTGGTAGAGGGGTTCTCATCTATTTCGTCCCCTTTGACCAAGTTGACTCAGAAAATAGTGAAATTCAATGGTCTGAAGCTTGTGAGAAGAGCTTTTAGGAATCGAAAAACAGGTTGACTACTGCCCCAGTATTGACCTTACCAGAAGGTACGCAAGGCTTTGTTGTATATTGTGATGTGTTCAGAGTTGGTTTGGGTTGTGTGTTAATGCAGAATGGTAAAGTTTTAGCTTATGTCTCCAGACATTTGAAAGTTCACGAGAAGAATTACCCAACCCATGATCTAGAGTTGGGTGCCGTAGTATTTGCTATGAAAATAAGATGTCACTATCTTTTGGTGTTCATGTGGATGTGTTCACCGATCACAAGAGTCTCCAATATGTGTTTAGTCAGAAAGAGCTTAATGTCAGACAGTGAAGGTGGTTAGAGCTAGTTACTCAAGGATTATGACATGAGTATTCTTTATCACCCAGGTAAGGCTAATGTTGTTGCTGATGCCTTGAGCATGTTGTCTATGGGTAGTGATGAGTCAACAAATTGGACTCATTTAGGGATATATTTTAATAGAAATTGTGTCCTCAAATGCTTATTTTATCACAATAATTGATGAAAACCCTTAAATTTTAGGTAGTTGAAGTTTGAAGGAAAGCATGGACACTACGTCGCAAAAAGGAACGAAAAGGCAGAAAAAAATGAATAAATGAAGGCTTGAGGATCCCCGAGTCCACTTGGCAAGTCACCGAAGGTTCTTACTTCGCCTTTTGTTCCAGTATGTTGAGCCCTGAAGGAAAGGATAAAGTCGGTAGATAAAGTGAGCAGTCGGCACATCGTCGAGAAGTTTCGTGAAGCAGTACCACGTTGCCCAATGACCCAGAGCACGACGATGTTGAAGGCTGGTGTAAGACGATAATGAACTACACCAAAGGGAGAATCGCTGAGTTGATCGGCGATTCTGACTGTGAAAACTATAAATACTAGTTAGAGTGTAGTTTTAAGAGTGGAGCAATTATTATAATTTTCATATAGAATAGTACATTTTGTAATTCTTGCTATAAATTTGAGAGGGTTTTGAAGACTTGAAGATCCAAAAGGTTTCATCTCCAAGATTTGGATTTAGATCTCTTGGATTCTTCAAATTTTGGCATGTATCAAGACTTAAATCTTCATACCCAGTTGAATGCGAGCTCAACTTGGTATAAATTTCTATCTCTTATACATGTGTGGCTAAAACCCCCATTTCTTGGGGTGTGATTTAGCGAATATGGGTTAAGATAATTGTTGGGCCTTGTTTGCTGATAGTTTAATCGTAGTTTAATTGTAATTTCGCTTAGTAGTTGTGGATGAATTTAATGAATTTGTAGTTGCGGATGAATTTAATGAATTTGTCGTTGCAAATACAAGTTTATTTATATGTTTTCGTCTTGCTCAAAAGAGAGGTCGTAAAACTAAAACTACTAAATTGATGGCCGTGGGAGTGGGTCAAATTGAAGTTTAGCTCGAGAGAGTGAATCCTAGTCTCATTCCCACACACTCAGCTCGAGAGAGTGAGTGGGTTAAGGTGTAGGCTGGTCTTCATGCGGCAAATGGGTGTCCAAGAGGAACGCATATGAAATGGGGTAAGTTTCGAGAGAGAGAGCTTATCCCCTTAAAGTGTAGCCTAGTCACAATTATTCTATGAATCATCTATAGAAAGCAGGTACCCAATAATCTATCTTAACCTGTATTCCCGTCACATCCCAAGGATCCCCTCTCATTACTTAGAAATCCTTGTTTATTTTGCTCCTTTTTTTTTATGTACTAGTGACAAAACCCCATTGTTAATTGACACTCTTATGCCCCCCTTTAATTTACAATGTTTTAATCGTTAATGTCTTTAGCTACAACTAGTTAAAACTAAATTTTACTTTTCTATTAATTCTCAAAACCACTCTCTTGGGAATGATCCCAACTCTTGGTTGGGTTACTAAACTATTGTACGATCGTAGACACCTGCATCGGAAGTTGTGTCTTGATTACGCAAACATCAAAATGTTGCCGCTGCCGGGGAGTGGTGTTATTTGGGAATTATTAGATTAGTAGAATTTTTGTTCTTCTTAGTTGTAGTCTACCTACCTAATTTTTAGTTTTGTTTCGTTTACTGTGTGAATATTTCAGAAAGAATGAGTGCTAATGGTAGCAATGGTAGCCAGGTAGGACACCAAGACGACATCAGAAATCTCAATGATGTCCAAGAGCCCAACATCAATGGCCCCCATCTCATGGGAGGTGTTGGAGCCATCCGTTTACCCGTAGCCGAGGGAAATACAGTGTTCAACATAACGAGCACTATGTTGCCACTCCTGCAACTAAATAGACTTTTCAGCGGACTTGCTCATGAGGATCCTCACGAGCATTTTCAAAACTTTGTAGATGTGTGCGAACCATTCTTGTTCAAAATCATCTCTTAGGAGTCGGTCCGATTGAGGCTATTCCCTCTCTCGTTGATGGGAGAGTAATGCAAGTGGCTAGCCGAGCTACCACATGAATCCATCACTTATAGGGAGGAGTTGGTAACTGCATTTCAAGTGTGATTTTTCCCTCCCTCGAAGATGATATCACTGCGAGATATAATCTAGAGCTTTAAACGTCTAGAAGGAGAGCCTCTGCACAAAACTTGGCTAAAGTTCAAAAAGTTGGTGGTGCAATGCCTAACCCACGGTTTGCTTGACAACGTGATACTTCAATACTTTTATCGGAGTTTGGATGCATAAACAAAGTTGTCGCTGACCAACTCTCGCCTGGAGGCCTAATGCAGCAGCCATATGCAATAGCAGCCCAACTTTTAGATGGCATGACAACCATCAACAAAGCGTGATACACTCGTAAGGATCAAGTATCCCCTCTCACATTCAAGCTATCTAAGGAGCATATTGAAAAAGACAATGAGAGAGACCAAAACATGGCCAAAATCATGACACAACTTGACATTCTATCCAAAAATGTCATGGGGGCTGGCGCCCGTAGTGTCAATATTGTAGGGACTGGGTGTGCAAATCTTGAAAACATGAAATTTGAATCCTTATGGTAAATTTTCTAGCAAATCAAGGCGGGGGCTATTGTTCAAACTACCCAAGGCAGGGTGGTAACTAAGGCTGGGCTAGAGATGAAGGCTGGAAGGATAGAGATAATGAATGGAGGGACTGAAATCCAAACTGGAAAGATGGGGAGAAGGATAAATATGTGCCTCCCCATGAGCGCCAGAAGCCCAAGGATTCAGAAGGTGGTAGGTCTGAGGATATGCTCTCGAGTATCTTCAACAAAGTTGAAGGGTCAGACAAAATGTTGAAAGACATGAAAGAAGATGTTTCTACCCTTAGCCAGACCGTCACCTCCCATTTTGTTTCAATCAAGCAGTTGGATACCCAAATGGGTCATATCTCGTCTCACCTCAAACCGAGACAGCAAGGGGGTTTGCCTAGTGATACTATGGCTAACCTCAATAGTGAGGTTTTAAGGTGGAGTTGTGTCGTGCCGCGACGTTAACTAAGGTGCTGTTTGGGAGGCAACCGAAAACCCCTTTAATTGCTTTTTTTTATTTCTTGGTAGAATGATGGTGTGTTGTTTGTACAGGTTAAAGCATGAGAAGTGTTCGAAAAAGTGAAGGATGGCAAGCAATAGATCCAGTAGATGAGTCGCCGAAGAGGTCGGCGAATCTGACCTTATTCACCGTTTGACTCAAGACATCTTCAACATTGGAGTCTGGAAAACTCGGTGAGCTTTGGAAATTATTAGTGAATCGCCAATCGTGTCGGCAATCACGATGGAAATCGCTGTTTGGACCTCCCATAAACCAGAGGGCCTGTAAATTTTGGCGAAGAAACTAAACAATCGACGTTCCGCTGAGTGAGTAGGCGAGCTTGACTAATGTTGCTGATTGGGAGAAAATTGGATGGTTTTTGCAAGCCAAAGGTTTAAAAGTTTCAACTTCATTCATTGCCCCTCACTTTTTATCTATCCAAACTCACACCTGCATTCTAGTTTCTATATTTCTTGCACTTTTAGAGCATTTTAGTTGTTGAATTGTTCTCGGACTTGGATCACATTGCCGCTTAGCATTTCAATCCTCTCTTTAGCGACACAAAAGGTTAGTTCTTTATGCCCCAAGTTTAATTTATCATAAACTATACTCATTTTCAATAGCATGATCTTGTTGAAGTGTTCTACTCCTCCCTGAGAGGATTAGATTGTTTAGATGCATGATTTAATTTGATATCCTTGCTCGGGTAGTTGTCACTGTTGAATTCCCGTAATTGCATGCCTTAAACTGGATTAAAATTCTAAGGGTTGTGTTTGGGTATTATGGGTCCTACCTTAATTGTGCTGGTGCATGCTTTGATTTTGTTTTTGGGAGTTACAGGGTTAAATTGGAGAAGTTGAGTTGAAAATAGGCACGCTGGGACGTTTGGCGAGATGGGTCGAGCTCGCCAAACCACTCGGCGGTTCGCCTAATGTCCCTATCTCGCCTTTGATTTCATGCTATATCTGATAATTAATTTTGAAACTTTCGGTGAGAAGCTTTATGTCACGGAAAGCATTTGGCAACTCGCCAAAAGTCTTCTCTTTCGTCCTTTACCTGCACTCAACCTTTATGCACTGAAACTTTGGCAGACTTATCCTGGTTCACCGAAAACTATCGACGACCAACCAAAATCAATCGGCAACCCATCGAAGAAGTTCCCCTTTCGCCTTCTTGCTATAGTTTTAGAGCTAATTCATTTGGCGAGCCTGATCTAGCTCGCATATGAAATTCGGCAATTCGCAATCTGGCTTGGCGAGTTTGTCTGCATAAGTTCCGCTTTGCGTTTGTTTTTGAATTTGTCAAATTTCTCTTCAAGACTTTGCAGACATGACTAAATCAAAAGCTGTGGAAAGAATAAAACCAGCCCAAGAGAAGTCAAAAGGGAGTGCAATAAATGAGGAGAGACTAAGTTGAAAGGCAAAGCCATGAAATTGACCACAACTACTGGGAAATGCAAGGGAAAAAGGCCCACTTCTGCCAGGAAGACCATTACCTTGGACCCTAATATTCCATCATGGGCCGGGGGATTTTGTAGAGCATGCATATCTTTCTGGCAGATACACACTCAACAGACCTTGGTGAATCCGATCCCGCTGTCCCCCCTGAGCCGACTTGGGGCACTGATGCCCAGATCCAAAGTGACACATCGGGCACTGATGCCAAGGAAGATGGAGCGACTGCTTAGACAGTATCCCTTCTTTACCTCCTTCTCTGTCTTCCTTTAATTTACATTCTGGATATTTTGTTATTTGCATTTGAGGAAAAAAGTTTTTGTTTGTGGTGGGGTGAGGCCCAGACCTTTTGTGTGCTACTTTTCTTCGTGTTTGGTGTTTATATTTGGGCTGTTCTGTTTAAAAGTGTGTCAATACTGCTTTTCTGTGGATGTTTGAGCTTGTGGCTCCTTTTATTTTAAATTGCAAAATGATTTTGACCCTTCCGAAAAATTTGTGCCACCTCTCATGTGTTGAATGTGGCTGTTCCTTGGCAAATTTGAGTCTCATTTTCTATCAATACCCATGACTTGAATAGTACTTACGATCAAACGAACATGAATGTACAACTACAATGAGGCCAAATGAAGTTGCATAGACATTATGTGAACTCTTTGTATCTTTTTGTGATTAGCCATTTATCAAATCGATTCTCTTATGATGACCGTTGCACACTAGCAAAAGTGTGGAGTCTTGTTTGACTTAAGTGTTGATGCCTTGTGTGATAAGCTTACATGGAACCATGCATGACAACACCTGGGATTTGCCATGTTGGTCCGGTTGACTAAGTAAGACTTTCTCTTGATATGATCTTAGGCAACTTCGAAGAGTGTGAACCAATTTGACATATACCTCTTTTGTGACCTAACTTGTGAGCGTGTTATTCTCTCTTGAACACCCTTTGAGCCTTACCCTTCTTTGGAAGAAACTTGATGAAAAGTAAGCCTTTCGTAATCCATTACCTATAATCCTCTTGAATTGTGGTTAATTGAATAGACAACTTAGGCCATAATCCTAAGTTGGGGGTATGGTGAAAAAGAAAAGGGAAAGTCGAGAAGTGCAAGTAAAGTCTCATTTAACCCATGATGTTGAGAATAATGGAACCCCTCCATATAAAAAAAAAAAAGAGAAAGAGAAAGAGAAAAAGAGAAGAAAAAAAAAGTTATGGAATAAAGTGCCAAAGAAATAGGGTTTCGAACAATCCATGGGAAGCGAATAATAGGATGCCCTATGATGCACTAATGAAAATGATGAAGGAAAAAGAAAGGAAGTGTTGAGAGCACCACATTTCATGAGGATAAAAGTCATTGTGCCTAAATGACCATACCTTTACACTCAACTTCGTTACAAGCCTTGTTAAGACCTTTGTGATCTTGAGAAAGTCAAAACAAATGTTGATTAGAAAATACGGGCAAACCTATGGGTGAAAGCACGCATTGTGTTCATCTTTGTGAGTGTGAGCGTTGTATCTGATTCCTGAACTTTAAATTGATTATACCTTTGCGTGTGAAAATTGAATCATCATTTGTGTGAGGGAATTCGAAGGCTTTTGTTGAGCTTGACCTTGCATTTGAAGCAAGTATTGCGAGCTTGAGAATCCTTGGTAATGGTGTGTCACAACTTGAATCTTTGAGTACACAATTGATACTTCCATAAGTAAATTGAGTCTTGTTTTGTACATTCATAATTGCGTCTTGTGTAGCACTGTTTGAGACATCCTTGTTGAACTGATGAACTTGAGGACAAGCAAAAGTTTAAGTTGGGGTGTTGATGAGTCCACAAATTGGACTCAGTTAGGGTTATATTTTAATAGAAATTGTGTCCTCAAATGCTTATTTTATCTCAATATCTGATGAAAACCCTTAAGTTTCAGGTATTTGAAGTTTGAAGGAAAGCATGCACACTACGTCGCAAAAAGGAACTAAAGGGCTGAAAAGAACGAAGAAATCAAGGCCTGAGGATCGTCGAGTCCATTTGGCGAGTCGCCGAAGGGTCTTACTTCACCTTTTGTTCCAGTGTGCTGAGGCCTGAAAGAAAAGGATCAAGTCAGCGAAAAAAAAGAGCAGTCGACGCATCGCCGAGAAATTCCGCGAAGCAGTACAATGTTGCCTAATGACCCAGAGCATGACAATACTGAAGGCTGGTGCAAGACGGTGATGAACTACACCAAAGGGAGAATCGCCGAGAAGCTCGGCGATTCCGACTAACGATGCCAAATGATTCGCTGCAACACAAACCTGTGAAAACTATAAATACTAGTTAGAGTGTATTTTTAAGAGTGCAACAATTACTATAATTTTCATATAAAATAGTACTTTTTGATATTTTTTCTCTAAGTTTGAGAGGGTTTTGAAGACTTGAAGATCCAAAGGGTTTCATTTTCAAGATTTGGATTTGGGTCTCTTGGATTCTTCAAATTTTGGCCTGTATCAAGACTTAAATCTTCATACCTATTTGAATACGAGCTCAATTTGGTATAAATTTCTATCTCTTATACATGTGTGGCTAAAAACCCCAATTCTTGGGGTGTGATTTAGCGAATATGGGTGAAGATAATTGTTGGGTCTTGCTTGCTGATAGTTTAATTGTGATTTCGTTCTGTAGTTGTGGATGAATTTAATGAATTTGTAGTTGGAAATACAAGTTTATTTATGTATTTTCGGCTTGCTCGAGAGAGAGGTCGTAAAACTAAAATTACTAAGTTGGTAGCCGGTGGGAGTGGGTCGACATGAGGTTAGCTCGAGAGAGTGAATCCTAGTCTCATTCCCACACACTCAGCTTGAGACAGTGAGTGGGTTAAGGCGTAGGTTGGTCTTCATGCGGCAAGTGGGTGTCCGAGAGGAATGCATTTGAAACGGGATAAGTTGTTCGAGAGAGAGCTTATCCCCCTTAAAGTTTAGCCTAGTCACAATTATTTTATGAATCTTCTATCGAAAGCATGTACCCAATAATCTAGCTTAACCCGTATTCCCGTCACATCCCAAGGATCTCCTCTCATTACTTAGAAATCCTTGTTTATTTTGTTGTTTTTTTATTTACTAGTGACAAAACCCCATTGTTAATTGATACTCTTGTGTCCCCCTTTAATTTAAAATGTTTTAATCGTTAATGTCTTTAGCTACGACTAGTTAGAACTAAATTTTATTTTTCTATTAATTCTCAAAACCACTCTCTTGGGAACGATCCCAACCCTTGGTTGAGTTACTAAACTATTGTACGATCGTAGACACTTGCATTATAAGTTGTGTCTTGCTTACACAAATATCATGTAGTACCGCCCATTTTGAGGAAGATAAGAAAGAGCTAGCAAGAGATGTGCACAGACCTGCACGATTGGGAGTTCGACTAATGGATTCTACAAAATGAGGAGTAGTGGTGATGAATGGGGCTGAATCATCATTAGTGTTAGAAGTGAAAGAAAAGCAAGACCAAAATCCTATTTTTCTTGAATTGATGGCAAATGTTCATAAGAAAAAAGTAATGACTTTTGAACAAGGGGGAGATGGTGTATTGAGGTATCAAGGTAGGTTGTGTGTACCAAGGGTGGATGAACTCCAAGAGAGGATCTTGGAAGAAGCTCATAGCTCCAGATATTTTATCCATCCATCCAGGTTCTACAAAGATGTATCGAGATTTGAGAGAAGTTTATTGTTGGAGTAGTATGAAGAAGGGAATTCCATAGTTTGTTGCTAAGTGTCTGAATTGCCAACAAGTTAAACTGGAGCACCAAAGGCCCGGTGGTATGGCTCAGAATATAGAACTTTCGGAATGGAAGTGGGAGATGATCAATATGGATTTCATCACAGGTTTACCAAGGTCTTGCATGCAGAATGTATCTAGTTGGGTGTTTGAGATAGATGTTAGATTTTACGCCCTTAGCTTGCTAATATTATTCTCATTTGAGGACGAATGTTCTCAAGGGGGAGATATTGTAACACCCCGCTACTAGAAAGATTTGGAATTAGAAAGAAACCATTTTTGGAAATAATTAAATTTGGAAAGATTGACAAAATTAAGCTAAGTATGAGTTTTGGGTCAACTTCAAATAATCGTAACTACTAGCTCAGGATAATTTAGGTGTGATTCCATATATCGTAGGGAAGGTCTTTGAATTATCTTTCCAATGCCGTCGAGTTTGCGCGATTTCAAGTTCGTATGAGCAAGATATGCCCATTTGAAGTTTGGTTGTCTAGATAAGGAAAGTCAAAATCGGATTTTAGAAGGGTACTTTGGTATTTTCACTACCCTATTAATTAATTTCGTCTTTAGTAATTAAGTTGGGCTCTAAACTGATTGGATTCAGTTTACGCTTTTGAAAAACAAGTTAGGGTTTTGAGAGAAGAGAAAATAAGAGGAGAAGAGGCAAGGAATCGTCAAGTTCTTGAAGCTAGGCTTGTGGATTTCGTCAAGGGGTGATCCCTACGAGGTATGTGAGTTCATATAGCATTGGGTTTGTTCACCCACGTGCCAAACATGTTTATTTCAGTATGATTTTTGTCTTAAAAGATTGAGACTTTGATGTTCTTGAGTTGTATTCTTGAATTGCTTTCGTTCTTGAATTTGGGATGAGATTGAGGAGTTCTTGAGAGTTTAAGGTTGATTATTAGAGTTGTTTTGAGTTATATTCCTGTGTACATGTGTTGGATATCTAAATCTAAAGAGAATTTGAAGAAAAGAACCGAGTTTAGGCGAATTGGGTTAGAAAACAATGAAGGAGAAAGTAGGGTAAATCTGGCATCCCAGTCTGCGTCACAGACTTGCCCACTTTTTCATAGAATCTTTCTCCGGGTTGCACAGTGGTCACAGACCATTCTGCCTTAAAAGTTATTTCGCGACTGAATAATTATCTAGAAAGTGATTTCTTAATCTTTTTTCATGTTTAACCGTCTAAAATTACTCCTAAACATCAGGAAATATTTCCTATCACAATTACAATTCTTGAATCCATAATTCAATTCAAGGACAGTTAAGAGTCAAGTGAAGAGAAATTCTTAGAGTCTTCCAAAAGTCTTTTACAAACGTTTCAACTTTGTTTTAAGACTTGAGTTTTGAGTTGAGTAAAGAGTAAAACTTGAAGTTCATTTCTTCAAAGAATATATGGGGACTATGTATTCTCAAAGAGTTTAAAATATTTTCACATTTAAATACGAAAGGAAATTGAGATTTCCAAAGAGCCTTTGAGCTAGTTTTCAGAAAAGAGTAAATGCTTTCACAATTAAGCAAGAGAGGAAACTTTGATTTCTAAGATAGCCTTTGAGCTAAGTTTTGAGTAATTATCTCAAACCACAAAAATAAGTATGTTTTTAAACATAAGAGCTAGTATTATTTTTTGGTAGTAGTATTGAGCACCGATATGGGGGAGAATTCAGACAACTCCCAGCCCCCATAAACCATGCAGCCATCATGGGTAGAAAAGGTTTATACTTTTTAGATGATTCCTTAGTGCTTTTTAGCATAGACTAGTGGATCCACTTAGTAGTCAGGTTCTATACCCTCGGCAAGGTATAGGACGGCCCTGGCAGTGTGAGGCAAAACGCTGTATCATCACAATAGCTCTTAAGTGATGGTTGTCAGTTAGAGAAACTCCCACATCAGTATTTTGTATTTTTATATACACAGAGAGTTAATTTTATTTTTGTATACATTCAGAGTTTATATGGTATCTTTGCATACATTCAGAGTTACTATAGTATTTCTAAATACACAGAGTTGTTATGCATGTTTTAAAAGCTTTTCTTTATATTGCATTTATTTTATTGCTTTCTATTGAAATGTGTTAAGTTGAGTCCAGTTGAGCCCATGTATGTTCCTTCAGTTCTTTTCAAGCTTATGTCTTGTTTTAGATTTTCCCTCGCATTATCTTGTTATTGGCTTATGTTTTCAGAGCTGAGTTGCCACTTTGGCCAGTAAATGTTATCTTAATACATTCTAAGTTATATTTTGAGCTTTCAGTTTACTTTTAAAGGTTCAGTTATGTTGAGTTAAGTCTTCTGCTAAGATTTAAGTCAGGCTAAGGGTTCTCTTGGGGCCATCAATGGTTCTTGAGTGCCAGTCCCGCCTAGGGTGTAGGCTCGGGGCATGACAATAACATTGATAAATGAAGTCATTTTTTTTCGTTTGAGTATCAAAAAACCATATCGTGATCTTGAGAAGTCTAATAATTTTGGAAAAAGTTATTCATAAGTATATATCTACATCACAAGAGAAATTGTTAGCAAAAACAAATGATTTTAGACTACATCATGTTAACTTCCTATATTGGAACATTACATACTAATGTATATGTTAAGTAAAAATAAGAATTATTTTATCAAAATTATTTTCCTCAAGTACTCGAGGTTATGGAATATACCTTCTTAGGATAGAACGATTTACTTCATCAGAATAGTGGTACCTCATATTCCGCTAAACTTCGGACTCAGTCAACGTCAATAAATCACACAAATTTTTTATAAATTGCAGGAAGAAGAAGAGTAGAAGATTAAAAGAAATTGTTGTTGAAAAATGAGAGGAAGCCGCTCTATTTATAGTCAACAAAGGGTAGTACGAACAAGTGTTTTTTGTGTCTTATATGAAAAATCATGACCTTTCAGAGAAGTCACAACCCTCTGAAAAAAGTCACAACTTATCGGAAAAGTCACAACTCATCAAAAAAGGTACAACCTAAGTTGGGATATTATAGTAATTTAACATTCAAGTTAGGAGTTCATGCGTTTAATGTAATATAGATTGTTATAAATATATTTTAACAAAAAATTAAATTATATTGTTTAGTTCGTTTCGAAACATTAATTTTTTTTTTCTTTTTTGACAATTTTTAAATTTAACTTCCAATGACATCTTTAAGACCACAAGATTAATATATATATATATATATATATATAT
>JAJOOH010000281.1:0-43810 GCA_029582605.1 Solanum gracilifrons | reverse complement strand
TTATTATAATAATAATAATAATTATTATTATTATTATTATAATTATTATTATTATTATTATTATTATTATTATTATTAATAGAGGGTAGTTTTGTCATTAGTTAATCTAATGCATGCATTAAAACCATTGCATTGCTAATACCTAGAAATCCATGGTATTAGCAATACACACTTTAATACACAATAGAGTGTATAACTAATGCAAGCATTTGTTATACATAGGTTGGAAAAGAGTACCAAACAAGGTACTAGTAATACACAGTGCTAATACATGCGTTATTTTTCCTAATACACTCTACCAAACGACCCCTTAGTGTTTAGAAATTAGGGGTTTTTAGGGGTTTTAAATGGTTTTTAGGGTTAGTTTTAGGGTTTATAGAATTTGGGGTTTCTTAAAGTTTAGAGTTTAGGGTTTCTTAGTGTTTTCAGTTTCGGATTTAGACTTTTAAGTTTTTTTTTTTTGGGCTTAGGGTTTCTTAGGTTTAGGGTTTTAGGGTTTAGGGCTTACGGTTATTTAGGTTAAGGATTTTTAGGATTTTATGGATTTAAGGATTAGGGCCTAGGTTTTTTGTGTGTTTTTAGGGTTTAGCATATTCAATTTAGGGCTTTATAGGGTTTAGAGCTTAGAGTTTTTTAGGTTTAGGGGTTTTTGTGTCTTTTAGGGTTTTTAAGGGTTAAGTGTTTTCTGGGGTTTAGGGTTTAAGGGATTTTTTTGTGTCCTTTAGGTTTCGGGTTTACAATTTTTTAGGATTTAAGGGGGGTTAGAGCTTAGGGTTTATAGGGGTTTTAAATTGTTTCTAGGGTTTATTTTTAGGTTTATAGGATTAAGGTTTTCTTAAGGTTTAGGGTTTGTGGTGTCTTAGGTATTTAGGGTTTTTTTTTAGGGTTTAGGGTTTTAGGTTGTGTGTTTCATCTAGGTTTTTAGAGTTTAGTGCTTTGGGTTTTTTAGGTTAAGAGTTTTTAGGTTTTTATAGGTTTAGGGTTTCCGACTTAGGGTTTTTTGTGTTTTTAAGGGTTTAGTATATACGATTTAGAGCTTTATAGGGTTTAGAGCTCTGAGTTTTTTTAGGTTTAGGGGATTTTGGATTTTTAGTGTTTTTAAGGGTTAAGTGTTTCTTAGGGTTTTTACGGATTAGGGACTTTTTTCTATTTTGTAGGGGTTTGAAATGGTTTTTAGCGTAGAGTGTTTTTAGGTTTAGGTGTTTTGGGCTTTTTTTTAGTGTTTTTAACGGTTAAGTGTTTCTTAAGGTGTTTTAGGGTTTATGGTTTAGAGTTTAGGGTTTTATAAGGTTTTCAAATGGTTTTTACGATTTATCTTAGGGTTTATAGGATTTAGTGTTTCTTAAGGATTAGGGTTTAGGGTTTCTTAGTGTTTTAGGTTTAGACTATAGAGTTTTAGTTTAGGGTTTAGGGTTTATTTAGGCTTAGGGTATTAGGTTATGGGTTTTATCTAGGATTTTAGGGTTCAGGGCTTTGGGTTTTTTAGGTTAAGGCTTTTTAGGATTTTATAGGACATAGGGCTTTGGGATTTTTATGGTTTTTTTAGTTTAGGATATACGATTTAGGGTTTTATAGGGTTTAGAGAATAGAGTTTTTTAGGTTTTGGGGTTTTTGGGTCTTTTTATGGTTTTTAAGGGTTAAGTTCTTCTTAGGCTTTTTAAGGGCTTAGGGCTTAGGGTTTAGTACCTAGGTGTTTTTGTTTTTTTTGTTTTAGGGTTCACAGAATTTTAGGATTTAGGGTTTATATCATAGGGTTTTTAGGGGATTTAAATGGCTTTTGGTGTTTATTTTATGGATTATAGGATTTAGAGTTTTCGAAGGTTAGGGTTTTGGGTTTCTTAGGGTTTTTAGGTTAAGGTTTTTTAGGGTTTAGTGCCTAGGATTTTTTTAGGGTTTAGGGATCCCAGTGTTTTATTGTTTTTTTTGGTTTAGGGTTTACAGATTTTTAGCATTAAGGATTTGGATCTTAGGGTTTTTTCAGGATTTTAAATGGATTTAGGATTAGTTTTAGGGTTTATAGGATTTAGGGTTTGTTAAGGTTTAGGGTTTAGGGTTTCTTAGGGTTCTCGGTTTAGGATTTACATATTTAAATAAGGGTTTAGGGTTTAGGGCTTAGGTTTTTTTAGGTTTTGGGTTTTAGGGTTTAGGGCTTTGGGTTATTTAGGTTATGGCTTTTTAGGATTTCATAGGTTTAGGGTATAGGGCCAAGGGTTTCTTTTGTGTTCTTTAAGGTTTAGCATATACGATTTAGGGCTTTATATGGTTTAAAGCATACAGTTTTTTAGGTTTAGGGGTTTTTGGTTTCTTAGAATTTTTAAGTGTAAAGTATTTCTTAGGGTTTTTTAGGGCTTAGGGTTTATGGCCTATGTTTTATTTTGTGTTTTTTAGGCTTAGGGTTTACAGTTTTTTAGGATTTAGGACTTAGATCTTAGGGATTTTAAATTTTATTTTAGGGTTTATAGGATTTAGGGTTTCTTAAGGTTTAGGGTTTCTTAGCTCTATAGGTTTAAGATTTAGGGTTTTAGGTTATGGGTTTTATATAGGTTTTTAAGGTTTAGGGCTTTGGGTTTTATAGGTTTAGGGTTTACGACTTAGGGTTTTATGGTGTTTTTTAGTGTTTAGCATATATGATTTAGGGCTTTATAGGGTTTAGAGCTATGAGTTTTTTTAGGTTTAGTGGATTTTGGATTATTAGGGTTTTTAAGGGTTAAGTGTTCTAAGCGTTTAGGGTTTAGGGCTTAGGTGTTTTTTTTGTGTTTTGTAGGTTTAGGGTTTGCAGTTTTTTGTGATTTAGGGTTTTTTACGAGTTTTAAATGGTTTATAGGGTTTATTTTTGGTTTTATTGGATTTATGGTTTCTTAAGGTTTAGGGTTTACCGTTTCTTAGGATTTTAGGTTTAGTATTTAGGGTTTTAGGTCATGGTTTAGGATTTAGGGTGTACCGTCCTTTTAGGTTTAGGGTTTCAAGTTAAGAGTTTTTTAATATTTTAAAGGTTTAGGGCTTTGGGTTTTTTTAGGTTATGGTTTTTTAGGGTTTAGTGCTTAGGTTTTTTTTAGGGTTTTGGGCTTTGGGTTTTTTAGTATTTTTTTGGTTGAGGATTTATGGATTTTAAGGATTAAGGATTTAGAGCTTAGGTTTTTTTAAGGATTTTAAATGGTTTTAGGGTTTGTTTTAGGGTTTATAGGATTTAGGGTTTGGTAAGGTTTAGGGTTTTGGGTTTTTTAGGGTTCTCGGTTTAGGATTTAGAGTTCTAAGTTAGGGTTTAGGGTTTCTTTAGGTTTTGGGTTTTATGGTTTAGGGTTTTTGGTTATTTAGGTTATGGCTTTTTAGGATTTCATAGGTTTAGGGTATAAGGCCGAGGGTTACATTTGTATTTCTTAGGGTTTAGTAGATACGATTTAGGGCTTTATATGGTTTAGCGCATAGAGTTTTTTAGGTTTAGGGGTTTTTGGTTTTTTAGAGTTTTTAAGTGTAAAGTGTTTCTTAGGATTGTTTAGAATTAGGTTTTCTTTTTTTTTTTGTGTTTTTTAGGCTAAGGGGTTTACATTTTTTTAGGATTTAGGGGTTAGAGCTTAGGGGTTTTAAATTCTTTTTAGGGTTTATAGTATTTAGGGTTTCTTAAGGTTTAGGGTTTAGGGTTTCTTAGCGCTATAGGTTTAGGATTTAGGGTTTTAGGTTAGTGTTTAGAGTTTAGGGTTTTGGGTTTTGGGTTTTATATAGGTTATTAAGAATTAGGGCTTTGGTTTTTTTTAGGGTTTTTATAGGTTTAGGGTTTACGGCATAGGGTTTTTTGGTGTTTTTTAGGATTTAGCATATATGATTTAGGGCTTTATAGGGTTCAGAGCTATGAGTTTTTTAGGTTTAGGGGTTTTTGGATTATTAGGGTGTTTAAGGGTTAAGTGTTTTAAGGGTTTAGGGTTTAGGGCTTAGTGGCTTTTTTGTGTTTTGTAGGTTTAGGGTTTACAGTTTTTTATGATTTAAGGTTTAGTGTTTATGGTTTCTGACGGGTTTTAAATGGTTTCTAGGGTTTATTTTAGGGTTTATAGGATTTATGGTTTCTTAAGGTTTAGTGTTTACCGTATCTTAGGGTTTTAGGTTAAGTATTTATGGTTTTATGTTATGGTTTAGGGTTTATGTTAAGGGTTTTATCAGGTTTTATGGGTTTAGGGCTTTGGGTATTTTATGTTAAGGGTTTTTAGTATTTTATAAACTTGGGGTTTTTTTGTGGCTTTTTAGGGTTTAGCCTGTACGTTTTAGGGCTTTATAGGGTTTAGAGCTTAGAGGTTTTTTAAGGTTATGGGATTTTTGGGTTCTTTACGGTTTGTAATAATTAAGTGTTTCTTAGGGTTTTCTAAGGTTTAGAGTTTTTTTTTGTATTCTTTAGGTTTAATATTTATGGATTTTTTAAGATTTAAGGTTTATAGCTTAGGATTTTGTAGGGGTCTTAAATGCTTTTTTGGGTTTAAAGGATTTAGGGTTTCTTATGGTTTGGGATTTCTTAGGGTTTTAAGTTTAGAATTGAAGGATTTAAGTTAGGGTTGAGGGTTTAGGGCTTAGTATTTTGTAGGTTTAGGGGTTTAGGTTAAGGGTTTTATCTAGGGTTTTTATGGTTTAGTGTTTGGGAGTTTTAGGGTTTTTAGAGCTTTATAGGTTTATGGTCTAGGGCTTAGGGTTGTTTTGTATTTTTTAGTTATTGGCATACAAAGTTTGTGTCTTTATAGGTTTTAAAGCTTAGAGATTTTGAGGTTTAGGGGTTTTTGGTTTTTTTTAGTGTTTCTAAAAGTTAAGTGTTTCTTAGGGTTTCTGGTTGAGAGTTTAAGGTTTTCTCGGGGTTTTAAATGGTTTTTAGGGTTAATTTTACAATTTATAGGATTTAAGGTTTCTTATGGTTTAGGGTTTAGTGTTTCTTAGGGTTTTAGGTTTAGGATTTACGGCTTTAGGTTAGGGTTTTCGGGATTTAGGTTAAGGGTATTATCTAAATTTTTAGGGTTTAGGGCATAGGGCTTTGGTTTTTTTTAGGATTTTTAAAAGTTAAGTGTTTCATAGGGTTTTTAGGGTTTCTGGTTTAGAGCTTAGGGTTTTGTAGGGGTTTTAAATGATTTTCAGG
Organism: Solanum gracilifrons; assembly: GCA_029582605.1. Classification (NCBI taxonomy): domain Eukaryota; kingdom Viridiplantae; phylum Streptophyta; class Magnoliopsida; order Solanales; family Solanaceae; genus Solanum; species Solanum gracilifrons. The sequence goes on along the minus strand of JAJOOH010000281.1, from coordinate 38,703 downwards.
GTTTATTTGCGATTTATATGATTTAGGGTTTCTTAAGGTTTAGGGTTTATAGTTTCTTAGGGTTTTAGGTTTAATATATAGAGTTTTAGGGTAAGGTTTAGGGCTTAGGGTTTTTTCGTTTAGGATTTTAGGTTAAGGATTTTATTTAGGTTTTTAGGGTTTAGGGCTTTCACTTTTTTGGGTTAAGGGTTTATAGGATTTAATAGGTTCTGGGTTTAGGGCTTAAGGCTTAGGGCTTAGGGTTTTTTTTTGTGTTTTTTTAGGGTTTAGCATATAGGATTTAGGGATTGATATGGTTTAGAGTTGAGAGTTATTTTAAACTTAGGTTTCTTTTATTATTTTTTTTGGGTTTTAATGGTCAAGTGTATCTTAGGGTTTTTTAGGGTTAGAGATTTTTTGTGTTTTTCAGGTTTACGATTTAGGGTTTAGAGCTTAGGGTTTTTAGTGGTTTTAAATGATTTTTAAGGTTTATTTTAGGGTTTATAGGATTTGTGGTTTCTTAAGGTTTAGGGTATAGGGTTTCTTCAGGTGGTTGGCTTAGAATTTAGGATTTTATATTATGGTTTACGGTTTAGGATTTAGGTTTTGTTTAGATTTAGGGTCTTAGGTAAGGTTTTTATGTAGGTTTTTAGCGCATAAGGCTTTGTATTTTTTAGGGTTTTTATAAGTGTATGGTTTAGGGCTTAGGTTTTTTCTTTTGTGTTTTTTAGGGTTTAACATATAAAATTTAGGGCTTTATAGGATTTAGAGTTTTTTTGCTTTAGGGAATTTTGAGGTTTTCAGGGCTTTTAAGGGTTAGGTCTTTCTTGGTTTAAGGCTTTCGGGTTTTTATGTTTTAAGGTTTAGAATTTTCGGATTTTTAGGATTTATGGTTTAGTGCTTAGGGTTTCGTAAGGATTTTATAGGTTTCGTGTTAAAGTCTTAGGGTTTTTTGTGTTTCTTTAGGGTTTAGTATATAGGATTTAGGGGTTTATAGGGTTTATAGCTCAAAGTTTTTTTAGGTTTAGGAGTTTTTGTATTATTTAGTTTTTTTAAGGGTTCAGTGTTTCTTAGGGTTTTAGGGTTTAGGGTTTAAGGTTTAGGGTTTAGGGCTTAGGTTTTATTGTGTGTTTTTAGGTTTAGGGTTTACAGATTTTTAGGATTTAGGGTTTAGAGCTTAGGGTTTTGTAGGGGTCTTAAATGGATTTTAGGGTTTATTTTAGGATTTTTAGGATTTATGGATTTTCAAGGTTTAGGGTTTCGTATTTTAGGTTAGGGTTTGGGGTTAAGGGCTTAGAGTTTTTTTAAGGTTAGGGCTTAAGTTTAAGGTTTTATTTAGGATTTTAGGGTTTAGGATTTTAGGTTTCTTAGGGTTTGAAATCTTTATGATTTAGGGCTTAGGGTTTTTTTTGTGGTTTTTAGGGTTTAGAATATACGTTTGAGGGCTTTATATGGTTTAGAGCTTAGAGTGTTTTTAGGTTTATGGGTTATTTGGTTTTTTATGGGTTAAGTATTTCTTAGGGGTTTTTAGAGTTTAGGGTTTGGGCTTTGGGTTTTTTTTTGTGTGTTTTTTCGGTTTATGGTTTACAAATTTTTAGTATTAAGGATTTAGAGCTTAGGGATTTTATGGGTTTTAAATGGTTTTTGGGGTTTATTTTTAGGATTTATGGTTTAGTGCTTAGGGTTTTGTAAGGATTTTATATGGTTTTTAGGGTTTATTTTAGTGTTTATAGGATTTATTTTAGTGTTTATAGGATTTAGGTTTTCTTAAGGCTTAGGTTTTAGTGTTTCGTAGGGTTTTAGGTTTAGGATTTATGGTTTTACGTTAGGCTTTAGGGTTTAGGTCTTAGGGTTTTTTAGGTTTTGGGTTTTAGGTTAAGTGTTTTATCTAGGGTTTTAGGGTTTAGGGCTTTGGGTTTTTTGGGTTAAGGATTTTTAGGATTTTATTGGTTTTGTGTTTAAGACTTATGGTTTTTTTGTGTTTCTTTAGGGTTTAGTACATAGGATTTCAGGGTTCATAGGGTTTATAGCTCAAAGTTTTTTTTCGGTTTAGGGGTTTTTGTCTTATTTAGAGTTTTTAAGGGTTAAGTGTTTCTTAGGATTTTAGGATTTAGGGTTTAAGGATTAGGGATTTTTGTGTGTTTTTAGGTTTAGGGGTTTTTGGTTTTTTTAGTGTTTTTTAAAGTTAAGTGTTTCTTAGGGATTCTGGTTTAGAGCTTAAGGTTTTGTCGGGGTTTTAAATGGTTTTTAGGGTTAATTTTACAGTTTATAGGATTTAAGGTTTCTTAAGGTTTAGGGTTTAGAGTTTCTTAGGGTTGTAGGGTTAGGATTTAGGGTTTTTGGTTAGGGTTTAGGTATTTAGCTTAAGGGTTTTATCTAGATTTTTAATGTTTAGGGCATAGGGCTTCGGTTTTTTTTAGGGTTTTTAAAAGTTAATGGTTTCATAGGGTTTAGAGCTTAGAGTTTTTTTAGGTTTAGGGGTTTTTCAAGGTTTTTAAGGGTTAAGTGTTTCTTATGGTTTTTAAGGTTTAGGGTTTTGTTGTGTTTTTTAGTTTTAGGGTTTACATATTTTTAGCATTTAGGGATTAGGGATTAAGGTTTCTTTGTGTTTATTAGGTTTAAAGTTTACAAATTTTTAGGATTTAGGTTTTTTTTGGCTTTTAGGTTTATGATTTAGATTTTAGGTTTCGGGTTTAGGGCTTAGGGTTTTTTTTTAGGTTTAGAATTGTAGGTTATGGGTTTTGTCAATGTTTTTATGGTTTAGGGCTTTGGGTTTTTTAGGATTTATAGGTTTAGGGTTTATGATTTAGGGCTTAGGTTTTATTTTTGTGACTTTTAGGATTTAGCATATACGATTAAGGCTTTATAGGGTTTAGAACTTAGAATTTTTTAGGTTTAGAGGTTTTTGGGGTCTTTTAAGGGTTTTTAGGGTTAAGTGTTTCTTAATGGTTTATAGGGGTTTTCAATGGTTTTTAGGGTTTATTTAAGGTCCATAGGATTTAGGTTTCCTTAAGGTTAGGGTTTTAGGTTTCTTAGTGTTTTTAGGTTTAGGATTTAGGGTTTTAGGTTAGGGTTTATGGTTTTAGATTAAGGATTTTTTCTAGGTTTTTAGGATTTTATTGGTTTAGGGTTCAAGGCTTAGGTTCTTTTTTGTGTTTTTAGGGTATAACATATACGATTTAGGGCTTTATAGGGTTTGGAGCTTAGACCTTTTTAGGTTGAGGGGATTTTGAGTTTTTAGGGCTTTTAAGGGTTAAGTGTTTTTAGGGGTTTTAGGTTTTTTTTTTTTGTCTTTTTTAGGTTTAGGGTTTACAGATTTTTAGAACTTAGTGTATTGAGGTTAGGAGTTATAAATAATTTTTAGGGTTTATTTTAGTGTTTAAAGGATTTAGGGTTTTTTAAGGTTTAGGGTCTAGGGTCTTAGGTTAGGGTTTATGATTAATGGCTTACGAATTTTTTAGGTTTAGGGTTTTAGGTTATTAGTTTTATCTGGGTTTATAGGGTATAGGATTTTGGGTTTTTTAGGTTTAGGTTTTTTAATGTTTTATAGGTTAAGGTCTTAGGGATTTGGGTTTTTTGTGTGTTTTTTTATGGTTTAGCATATACGATTTAGGGCTTTATAGGATTTCGAGCTTAGAGTTTTTTTAGGTCTAGGGTTTTTTGGGTTTAGGGTTAGGGCTTAGGTTTTTTTGTGTGTTTTTTATGTTTAGGATTTACGGATTTTTAGGATTTAGGGTTTTGAGATTAGGGTTTTGTAAGGGATTAAAATTGATTTTACGGTTTATTTTAGGGTTTACAGGATTTAGAGTTTCCTAAGGTTTAGGGTTTAGGGTTTCTTAAGGTTTTAGAGTTAGGATTTAGGGTTTTGTGTTAGTCTTTAGGGTTTAGGGTGTAGCATTTTTTTAGGTTTAAGGGTTTTATCAAGGATTTTAGGGTTTAAGGCTTTGGGGTTTTTAGGTTATGGTTTTTTAGGGTTTTATATATTTAGGGTTTATGACTTAGTGTTTTTTTTGGGTTTAGGGTTTAGTGCATAGAGTTTTTCTGTGTTTTTTAGCTTAAGGTTTTACGGATTTTTAGTATTTAATGTTTAGAAAGTAAGGGTTTTTAGGGGTTTTAAATGGTTTTTAGGGTTAGTTTTAGGGTTGATAAAATTTAGGGTTTCTTAATGTTTAGAGTTTAGGGTTTCTTAGTGTTTTCAGTTTCGGATTTAGACTTTTAAGTTTTTTTTTATGGGCTTAGGGTTTCTTAGGTTTAGGGTTTTAGGGTTTAGAGCTTTCGGTTATTCAGGTTAAGGTTTTTTAGGATTTTATGGGTTTAAGGTTTAGGGCCTAGGTTTTTTGTGTGTTTTTAGGGTTTAGCATATTCAATTTAGGGCTTTATAGGGTTTAGAGCTTAGAGTTTTTTAGGTTTAGGTGTCTTGGGCTTTTTTTTAGTGTTTTTAACTGTTAAGTGTTTGTTAAGGTTTTTTAGGGTTTATGGTTTAGAGCTTAGGGATTTATAAGGTTTTCAAATGGTTTTTAGGGTTTATTTTATGGTTTATAGGATTTAGTGTTTCTTAAGGTTTAGGGTTTCTTAGGGTTTTAGATTTAGGATATAGAGTTTTAATTCAGGGTTTAGAGTTTATTTTGGTTTAGGGTATTAGGTTATGGGTTTTATCTAGGATTTTAGGGTTTAGGGCTTTAGGTTTTTTAGGATTTTATAGGTTTAGGATATAGGGTTTTGGGATTTTTGTGGTTTTTAGACTCTAGGATATACGATTTGGGGCTTTATAGGGTTTAGAGAATAGAGTTTTTGAGGTTTTGGGGTTTTTGGGTCTTTTTAGGGTTATGTTCTTCTTACGGTTTTTTAGGGCTTAGGGCTTAGGGCTTAGGGTTTAGTACCTAGGTGTTTTTGTTTTTTTTGGTTTTAGGGTTCATAGAATTTTAGGATTTAGGGTTTATATCATAGGGTTTTTAGGGGATTTAAATGGTTTTTAGGGTTTATTTCATGGATTATAGGATTTAGGGTTTTTGAAGGTTACGGTTTTGGGTTTCTTAGGGTTTTTAGGTTAAGGTATTTTAGGGTTTAGTGCTTAGGTTTTTTATAGGGTTTAGGGATCCCGGTGTTTTAGTGTTTTTTTGTCTTAGGGTTTACGGATTTTTAGGATTAAGGATTTAGCGGTTTTTTCAGGATTTTAAATGGATTTAGGGTTAGTTTTAGGGTTTATAGGATTTAGGGTTTGTTAAGGTTTAGGGTTTAGAGTTTCTTAGGGTTCTCGATTTAGGATTTACAGTTTTAATTTAGGGTTTAGGGTTTAGGGCTTAGGGTTTGTTTAGGTTTTGGGTTTTAGGGTTTAAGGCTTTTGGTTATTTAGGTTATGGCTTTTTAGGATTTCATAGGTTTAGGGTATAGGGCCAACGGTTTCTTTTGTGTTTTTTAGGGTTTAGCATATACGATTTAGGGTTTTATATGGTTTAGAGCATACAATTTTTTAGGTTTAGGGGTTTTTGGTGTTTTAGAGTTTTTAAGTGTAACGTATTTTTTAGGGTTTTTTAGTGCTTAGGGTTTATGGCCTATGTTTTTTTTTGTGTTTTTTAGTCTTAGGATTTACAGTTTTTTAGGATTTAGGACTTAGATCTTAGGGGTTTTACATTTTTTTTAGGGTTTATAGGATTTAGGGTTTCTTAAGGTTTCGGGTTTAGGGTTTCTTACCTCTATAGGTTTAAGATTTAGGGATTTAGGTAATGGATTTTATATAGGTTTTTGAGGTTTAGGGCTTTGGGTTTTATAGGTTTAGGGTCTACGGCTTAGGGTTTTTTGGTGTTTTTTAGTGTTTAGCATATATGATTTAGGGCTTTATAGGGTTTAGAGCTATGAGTTTTTTTAGGTTTAGTGGATTTTGGATTATTAGGGTTTTTAAGGGTTAAGTGTTCTAAGGGTTTAGGGTTTAGGGCTTAGGTTTTTTTTTTGTGTTTTGAAGGTTTAGGGTGTACAGTTTTTTGTGATTTAGGGTTTCTTACGAGTTTTAAATGGTTTATAGGGTTTATTGGATTTATGGTTTCTTAAGGTTTAGGGTTTACCGTTTCTTATGGTTTTAGATTTACTATTTAGGGTTTTAGGTTATGGTTAAGGATTTAGGGTGTACCGACTTTTTAGGTTTAGGGTTTCAGGTTAAGAGTTTTATTAAGCTTTTAAAGGTTTAGGGCTTTGGGGTTTTTAGGTTATGATTTTTTAGGGTTTAGTGCCTAGGTTTTTTTTAGGGTTTAGGGCTTTGGGCTTTTTAGTATTTTTTTGGTTTAGGGTGTATAGATTTTTAGGATTAAGGATTTAGAGCTTAGGGTTTTTTAAGGATTTTAAATGGTTTTAGGGTTTGTTTTAGGGTTTATAGGATTGAGGGTTTGTTAAGGTTTAGGGTTTAGGGTTTCTTAGGGTTCTCGATTTAGGATTTAGAGTTTTAAGTTAAGGTTTAGGGTTTTTTTAGGTTTTGGGTTTTAGGGTTTAGGGCTTTGGGTTATTTATGTTATGGCTTTTTAGGATTTCATAGGTTTAGGGTATAAGGCCGAGGGTTTCTTTTGTATTTTTTAGGGTTTAGTATATACAATTTAGGGCTTTATATAGTTTAGAACGTAGAATTTTTTGGGTTTAGGGGTTTTTGGTTTTTTAGAGGTTTTGAGTGTAAAGTGTTTCTTAGGATTGTTTTGAGCTTAGGTTTTCTTTTTTACGTGTGTTTTTTAGGCTTAGGGTTTACATTTTTTTAGGATTTAGGGCTTAGAGCTTAGGGGTTTTAAATTCTTTTTAGGGTTTATTGGATGTAGGGTTTCTTAAGGTTTAGGGTTTAGGGTTTTTTAGCACTATAGGTTTAGGATTTAGGGTTTTAGGTTAGTGTTTAGGGTTTAATGTTTAGGGTTTTAGGTTATGGGTTTTATATAGGATTTTAAGGTTTGGAGTTTTAGGGTTTTTTAGGGTTAGGGTTTACGACTTAGGGTTTTTTGGTGTTTTTTAGGATTTAGCATATATTATTTAGGGCTTTATAGGGTTTAGAGCTATGAGTTTTTTAGGTTTAGGGGTTTTTGGATTATTAGGGTGTTTAACGGTTAAGTGTTTTAAGGGTTTAGGGTTTAGGGCTTAGTGGTTTTTTGTGTTTTGTAGGTTTAGGGTTTACAGTTTTTTATGATTTAGGGTTTAGATTTTATCATTTCTGACGGGTTTTAAATGGTTTCTAGGTTTTATTTTAGGGTTTATAGGATTTATGGTTTCTTAAGGTTTAGTGTTTACCTTATCTTAGGGTTTTAGGTTTAGTATTTATGGTTCTAGGTTATGGTTTAGGGTTTTAGGTTAAGGGTTTTATCTAGGTTTTTTGGGTTTAGGGCTTTGGGTATTTTATGTTAAGGGTTTTTAGGGTTTCATAGATTTAGGGTTTTTTTGGGTTCTTTTAGGGCTTAGCATGTACGTTTTAGGTCTTTATAGGGTTTAGAGCTTAGAGGTTTTTTTAGGTTAAGGGGTTTTTGGGTTCTTTACGGTTTGTAAGAATTAAGTGTTTCTTAGGGTTTTCTAAGGTTTAGGTTTTTTTTTTTTGTATTTTTTAGGTTTAATATTTATGGATTTTTTAGGATTTAGGGTTTATAGCTTAGGATTTTGTAGGGGTCTTAAATGCTTTTTAGGGTTTAAAGGATTTAAGGTTTCTTATGGTTTAGGATTTCTTAGGGTTTTAAGTTTAGAATTGAAGGATTTAAGTTAGGGTTGAGGGTTTAGGGCTTAGTGTTTTGTAGGTTTAGGGTTTTAGGTTAAGGGTTTTATCTAGGGTTTTTATGGTTTAGGGTTTGGGAGTTTTAGGGTTTTTAGAGCTTTATAGGTTTATGGTCTAGGGCTTAGGGTTTTTTTGTGTTTTTTAGTTTTTGGCATATAAGGTTTAGGGCTTGATAGGTATTAAAGCTTAGAGTTTTTTAGGTTTAGGGGTTTTTGGCTATTTTTAGGGTTTTTTAAAGTTAAGTGTTTCTTAGGGTTTCTGGTTTAGAGCTTAAGGTTTTCTCGGGGTTTTAAATGGTTTTTAGGGTTAATTTTACAATTTATAGGATTTAAGGTTTCTTATGGTTTAGGGTTTTAGGTTTAGGATTTAGGGCTTTAGGTTAGGGTTTAGGGATTTAGGTTAAGGGTTTTATCTAGATTTTTTGGGTTTAGGGCATAGGGCTTTGGTTTTTTTTAGGGTTTTTAAAAGTGAAGTGTTTCATAGGGTTTTTAGGGTTTCTGGTTTAGAGCTTAGGGTTTTGTAGGGGTTTTAAATGATTTCAGGGTTTATTTTACGGTTTATATGATTTAGGGTTTCTTAAGGTTTAGGGTTTAGAGTTTCTTAGAGTTTTAGGTTTAGTATTTAGAGTTTTAGGGTAGGGTTTAGGGCTTAGGGTTCTTTCGGTTTAGGATTTTAGGTTAAGGATTTTATTTAGGTTTTTAGGGTTTAGGGCTTTTAGTTTTTTGGGTTAAGGGTTTTTAGGATTTAATAGGTTTAGGGTTTAGGGCTGAGGGCTTAGGGTTTTTTTTGTGTTTTTTTAGGGTTTAGCATATAGGATTTAGGGATTTATATGGTTTAGAGTTGAGAGTTATATTAAGCTTAGGGTTTTTTAAATTTTTTTTTAGGGTTTTAATGGTTAAGTATATCTTAGGGTTTTTTAGGGTTAGAGAATTTTTGTGGTTTTTAGGTTTATGATTTAGGGTTTAGAGTTTAGAGTTGTTAGGGGTTTTTAATGATTTTTAAGGTTTATTTTAGGGTTTATAGGATTTAGGGTTTCTTAAGGTTTAGGGTATAGGGTTTCTTCTGGTGGTTGGCTTAGGATTTAGGATTTTAGGTTAGGGTTTACGGTTTAGGATTTAGGTTTTGTTTAGATTTAGGGTCTTAGGTAAGGGTTTTATGTAGGTTTTTAGCGCATAAGGCTTTGTATTTTTTGGGGTTTTATAAGTTTATGGTTTAGGGCTTAGGTTTTTTTTTGTGTTTTTTAGGGTTTAGCATATAAAATTTAGGGCTTTATAGGATTTAAAGCTTAGAGTTTTTTTGCTTTAGGGAATTTTGAGGTTTTTAGGGTTTTTAAGGGTTAGGTCTTTCTTAGGGTTTAAGGCTTTCGGGTTTTTATGCTTTTAGGTTTAGAATTTACGGATTTTTAGAACTTATGGTTTAGTGCTTAGGGTTTTGTAAGGATTTTATACGTTTCGTGTTTAAGTCTTAGGGTTTTTTTTGTTTCTTTCGGGTTTAGTATATAGGATTTAGGGATTTATAGGGTTTATAGCTCAGAGTTTTTTTAGGTTTAGGCGTTTTTGTATTATTTAGAGTTTTTAAGGGTTAAGTGTTTCTTAGGGTTTTAGGGTTTAGGGTTTAGGGCTAAGGTTTTTGTGTGTGTTTTTAGGTTTAGGGTTTACAGATTTTTAGGATTTAGGGTTTAGAGCTTAGGGTTTTGTAGGGGTTTTAAATGTTTTTAGGGTTTATTTTAGGATTTATAGGATTTATGGTTTTTTAAGGTTTAGGGTTTCGTATTTTAGGTTAGGGTTTAGGGTTTAGGGCTTAGAGTTTTTTTAGGTTTAGGGCTTTAGTTTAAGGTTTTATTTAGGTTTTTAGGGTTTAGGGTTTTAGGTTTCTTAGGGTTTGAAATCTTTATGATTTAAGGCTTAGGGTTTTTTTTTTGTTTTCTATGGTTTAGCATATATGGTTGAGGGCTTTATATGGTTTAGAGCTGAGAGTGTTTTTAGGTTTAGGGTTTATTGGGTGTTTTAAGGGTTAAGTGTTTCTTAGGGGTTTTTAGGGTTTAGGGTTTAGGGCTTAGGGCTTTGGTTTTTTTTTTTTTGTGTTTTTTCGGTTCAGGGTTTACAAATTTTTAGGATTAAGGTTTTAGAGGTTAAGGATTTTATGGGTTTTAAATGGTTTTTAGGGTTTATTTTTAGGATTTATAGTTTTGTGCTTAGGGTTTTGTAAGAATGTTATATGGTTTTTAGGGTTTATTGTAGTGTTTATAGGATTTATTTTAGTGTTTATAGGATTTAGGTTTTCTTAAGGTTTAGGGTTTAGTGTTTCTTAGGGTTTTAGGTTTAGTATTTAGGGTTTTACGTTAGGCTTTACAGTTTCTTAGGTATTTTAGGGTTTCTGGTTTAGAGCTTAGGGTTTTGTAGGGGTTTTACATGGTTTTTCAGGGTTTATTTTACGGTTTATATGATTTAGGGTTCCTTAATGTATAGGGTTTAGAGTTTCTTAGGGTTTTAGGTTTAGGATTTAGAGTTTTAGGGTTGCCTTTAGGGCTTAGGGTTCTTTTGGTTTAGGGTTTTAGGTTAAGTATTTTATTTAGGTTTAAAGGGTTTAGGGCTTTTAGTTTTTTGGGTTAAGAGTTTTTAGGATTTTTTAGGTTTAGGGATTAGGGCTTATGGTTTTTTTTGTGTTTTTTTAGGGTTTAGCATATAGGATTTATGGATTTACATGGTTTAGAGCTGAGAGTTATTTTAGGCTTAGGTTTTTTTTTTGGTTTTTTTAGGATTTTAAGTGCTAAGAGTTTCTTAGGGTTTTTTAGGGTTAGGGATTTTTTGTGTTTTTTAGGTTTATGATTTACAAATTTCTAGGATTTAGAGTTTAGAGCTTAGGGATTTTAGGGGTTTTAAATGATTTTTAGGGTTTATTTTATGGTTTATAGGATTTAGGGTTTCTTAAGGTTTAGGGTACAGGGTGTCTTCAGGTGGTAGGTGTAGGATTTAGGATTTTTGGTTAGGGTTTAAAGTGTAGGGCTTACGTTTTATTTAGATTTAGGGTCTTAGGTTGAGGGTTTTATGTACGTTTTTAGCGAATAAGGCTTTGGGTTTTTTCGGGTTTTATAAGTTTATGGTTTAGGGCTTAGGTTTTTTTTTTTGTGTTTTTTAGGGTTTATCATATAAAATTTAAGGATTTATAGGGTTTAGAGCTTGGAGTTTTTTTGCTTTAAGGGATATTGAGGTTTTCTGGGTTTTTAGGTGTTAGGTCTTTCTTAGGGTATAAGGCTTTCGGGTTTTTATGTTTTTAGGTTTAGAATTTACGGATTTTTCGGATTTATGGTTTAGTGCTTAGGGTTTTGTAGGGATTTTATGTGATTTCTGGGTTTATTATAGTGTTTATAGGATTTAGGTTTTCTTAAGGTTTAGGGTTTAGTGTTTCTTAGGGTGTTAGGTTTAGGATTTAGGACTTTTACGTTAGGCTTTAGGGTTTAGGTCTTAGGGTTTTTTAGGTTAAGGGTTTTATCTAGGGTTTTTGGGTTTAGAGCTTTGGGTTTTTTGGGTTAAGGATTTTTAAGATTTTATAGGTTTCGTGTTTAAGTCTTAGGGTTTTTTTGTGTTTCTTTAGGGTTTAGTATATATATTTTAGGGGTTTATAGCTCAGAGTTTTTTTAGGTTTAGGGGTTTCTGTATTATTTAGAGATTTTAAGGGTTAAGTGTTTCTTAGGGTTTTTGGGTTTATGATTTTTTGTGTGTTTTTAGGTTTAGGGTTTATAGATTTTTATGATTTAGGGTTTAGATCTTAGTGTTTTGTAAGGCTCTTAAATTGTTTTTAGGGTTTAATTTAGGATTTATAGGATTTATAGTTTTTTAAGGTTTAGGGCTTCCTAGGATTTTAGGTTAGGGTTTAGGGTTTAGAGCTTAGAGTTTTTTTAAGTTTAGTGTTTTAGTTTAAAGTTTTATTTAGGTTTTTAGGGTTTAGGGCTTTAGGTTTCTTAGGGTTTGAAATGTTTATGATTTAGGGCTTAGGTTTTTTTTTTGTCTTTTAGGGTTTAGCATATACGGTTTAGGGCTTTATAGGGTTTAGAGCTTAGAGTTTTTTTTAGGTTTAGGGGTTATTGGGTTTTTTAAGTGTTAAGTGTTTTTTAGGGGTTTTTAGTGTTTAGGGTTGAGGGCTTTGGGCTTTTTTTTTTTTGTGTTTGTACGGTTTAGGGTTTTCAAATTTTTAGGATTAATGGTTTAGAGCTTAGTGATTTTATGGGTTTTAAATGGTTTTTAGGGTTTATTTTATGATTTATAGGATTTAGGATTTCTTAAGGTTTAGGGTTTATTAGGGATTTAGGTTTAGGATTTAGGGTTTTAGGTTAGGGTTTAGGGTTTAGGGTTTTATTTAGGTTTTTAGGGTTTGGGGCTTTCAATTTTTTAGGTTAAGGTTTATAGGGTTTTATAGGTTTAGGGTTTACGGCTTAGTATTTTTTTGTGTTTTTTAGGGTTTAGCATATACTATTTAGCCTTTATAGGGTTTGGAGCTTAGAGTTTTTGAGGCTTAAGGATTTTGGGTTTTTAGGGTGTTTAAGGGTTTAGTGTTTCTTATTGGTTTTTAGGGTTTATGGTTAAGATCTTTGGATTTTTGTGCTTTTTAGGTTTTGGATTTACGGATTTGCGGATTTCGGGTTTACAATCTAGGGTTCTGTAGGGGGTTTTAAATGGTTGTTTGGGTTTATTTTAGGGTTAATAGGATTTTGGGTTTCTTAAGGTTTAGGGTTTAGGGTTTCTTAGGGTTTTAGGTTTAGGAATTAGGGTTTTAGGTTAGGGTTTAGGGTTTAGGGCTTAAGGATTTTATACGCTTAGGGTTTTAGGTTAAGGGTTTTATCTAGGTTTGTATGGTTTAGGGCTTTGGGTCTATTAGGTTAAGGGTTTTTAGGATTTTATAGGTTTAGTGTTTAGGGTTTTTTTCGTGTGTTTTTATGGTTTTGTATATACGATTTTGGGGTGTATAGGGCTTACAGCTTAGAGTTTTTTTAGGTTTAAGTTTTTTTTTGTATTTTTTTGCTTTTAAGGGTTAAGTGTTTTTTAGGGTTTAGGAGTTAGGATTTTTTTTCTGTTTTTTTGGTTTTGGGTTTACGAATTTTTAGGATTTAGGATTTAGAGCTTAGGATTTTGTAGTGATTTTAAATGGTTTTTATGGTTAATTTTAGGATATATTGATTTTGTGTTTTAGGTTAGGGTTTAGGGTTTTTTAAGGTTTAGGGTTTCAGGTTAAGTGTTTTATCTAAGTTTTTTAGGTTTAGGGCTTTGGGTTTTTTAGTTTAAGGTTTTTAGGGTTTTGTTTGTATTTTTGAGGGTTTAGCATATACAATTTAGTGCTTTATAGGGTTTAGAGCTTAGAGATTTTTTTTGGTTTAAAGGTTTTTGGGTTTTTTAGGGTGTTTAACAGTTAAGTGTTTTTAGCGGTTTTCTAGGGTTTAGGGTTTTCTAGTGGTTAGGGTTTTGGGCTTAAGGTTTTGTAGGGGATTTAAATGCTTTTTAGGGATTATATTAAGGTTTAGGGTGTCTTAAGGTTTAGGGTTTAGGGGTTTTTAGGGTTTTCGGTTTAGGATTTAGGGTTTAAGGTTAAAGGCTTAGGATTTTTTAAGGTTTAGGGTTTTAGATTAAGGGTTTTACCTATGTTTTTAGGGTTTAGGGAATTGTATTTTTTGGGTTAAGGTTTTTTAGGGTTTTAAATGTTTATGGTTTAGGTCTTAAGGTTTTTTTTTTGTGTTTTTTTTGTTTATGGTTTACTAATAGGATTTATTGTTTCGAGCTTAGGGTTTTGTAGGGGTTTTAAACGCTTTTTAGATTTTATATTAGGTTGATTGGATTCAGGATTTCTTAAGGTTTAGGGCTTTGAGTTTTTTTTTTTTTGTGTTTTTTAGCATTCAGCATATATGATTTAGGGCTTTATAGGGTTTAGAGCTTAGAGACTTTTAGGTTTTGGGGTTTCTCAAGGTTTTTAAGGGTTAAGTGTTTCTTAGGGTTTTTTAAGGTTTAGGGTTTAGGGCTTAGGGTTTTGTTGTGTTTTTTAGGTTTAGGGTTTACATATTTTTAGGATTTAGGGCTTAGGGTTTGTTTGTGTTTTTTAGGTTTAAGGTTTACAATTTTTAGGATTTAGGATTTAGAGCTTAGTGTTCTATAGGAGTTTTAAATTGTTTTTAGGGTTTATAGGATTTAGGATTTCTTTGGCTTTTAGGTTTATAATTTAGATTTTAGGTTTCGGGTTTAGGGCTTAGGGTTTTTTTTAGGTTTAGAGTTTTAGGTTATGGGTTTTGTCAATGTTTTTATGGTTTAGGGCTTTGGGTTTTTTAGTATTTTATAGGTTTAGGGTTTAGGGCTTAGGTTTTATTATTGTGATTTTTTGGATTTAGCATATATGATTAAGGCTTTATAAGGTTTAGAACTTAGAGTTTTTTAGGTTAAGAGGTTTTTGGGTCTTTTTATGGTTTTTAAGGGTTAACTGTTTCTTATGGGTTTTTAGGGCTTAGGTTTTTTTTATAGTTTTTTTAGTTTTAGGGTTCACGGATTTTTAGGGTTTAGGGTTTAGATCTAAAGGTTTATAGGAGTTTTCAATGGTTTTTAGGGTTTATTTAAGGTTCATAGGATTTAGGGTGTCTTAGGGTTGGGGTTTTGGGTTTCTTAGGGTTTTTAGGTTTAGGATTTAGGGTTTTATGTTAGGGTTTAAGGTTTTTTTACGTATACGGTTTTAGATTAAGGATTTTATCTAGGTTTTTAGGGTTTTATATGTTTAGGGTTTATGACTTAGTGTTTTTTTTGGGGTTTAGGGTTTAGTGCATAAGGGTTTTTTTGTGTTTTTTAACTTTAGGTTTTACGGATTTTCAGTATTTAGTGTTTAGAAATTAGGGGTTTTAAATGGTTTTTAGGGTTAGTTTTAGGGTTTATAGAATTTAGGGTTTCTTAAGGTTTAGGGTTTAGGGTTTCTTAGTGTTTTCAGTTTCGGATTTAGACTTTTAAGTTTCTTTTCTTTTCGGCTTAGGGTTTCTTAAGGTTTAGGGTTTAGGGTTTCTTAGTGTTTTCAATTTCGAATTTAGACTTTTAAGTTTCTTTTCTTTTCGGCTTAGGGTTTCTTAGGTTTAGAGTTTTACGGTTAATGGCATTTGGTTATTTAGGTTAAGGTTTTTTAGGATTTTATAGGTTTAAGGTTTAGGGCCTAGGTTTTTTTGTGTGTTTTTAGGGTTTAGCCTATTCAATTTAGGGCTTTATAGGGTTTAGAGCTTAGAGTTTTTTTAGGTTTAGGGGTTTATGTGTCTGTTATTGTTTTTAAGGGTTAAGTGTTTTTTAGGGTTTAGGGTTTAGGGTTTTTTTTGTGTCCTTTAGGTTTTGGGTTTACAATTTTTTAGGATTTAGGGTTTATAGCGGTTTTAAATTGTTTCTAGTGTTTATTTTTAGGTTTATAGGATTAAGGTTTTCTTAAGGTTCAGGGTTTATGGTGTTTTAGGGATTTAGGGTTTTAGTTTAGGGTTTAGAGTTTTTGAGGTTTAGGGTTTTAGGTTTTGTGTTTCATCTAGGTTTTTAGGGTTTAGGGCTTTGGGTTTTTTAGGTTTAGTGTTTTTAGGATTTTATAGGTTTAGGGTTTACGACTTTGGGTTTTTTGTATTTTTAAGGGTTTAGCATATACAATTTAGGGCTTTATAGGGTTTAGAGCTCTAAGGTTTTTTAGGTTTAGAGGATTTTGGATTTTTAGAGTTTTTAAGGGTTGAGTGTTTCTTAGGGTTTTTACGGATTAGGGATTTTGTCTGTTTTGTAGGTTTAGGGTTTAGGGTTTATGGATTTTTAGGATTTAGGGTTTAGAGATTTGGGTTTTGTAGGGGTTTGAAATGGTTTTTAGCATAGAGTTCTTTTAGGTTTAGGTGTTTTGGGCCTTTTTTAGTGTTTTTAACGGTTAAGTGTTTCTTAAGGTTTTATAGGGTTTATGGTTTAGAGCTTAGGGTTTTATAAGGCTTTCAAATGGTTTATAGGGTTTATTTTAAGGGTTATAGGATTTAGTGTTTCTGAAGGTTTAGGGTTTATGGTTTCTTAGGGTTTTAGGGTTTATTTAGGTTTAGGGTATTAGGTTATGGGTTTTATCTAGGATTTTAGGGATTAGGGCTTTGGGTTATTTAGGTTAAGGTTTTTTAGGATTTTATAGGTTTAGGGTTTAGGGATTTGGGATTTTTGTGCTTTCTAGGGTTTAGGATCTACGATTTAGGGCTTTATAGGGTTTAAAGAATAGAGTTTTTTTAGGTTTATGGG
Source organism: Solanum gracilifrons (assembly GCA_029582605.1). Classification (NCBI taxonomy): domain Eukaryota; kingdom Viridiplantae; phylum Streptophyta; class Magnoliopsida; order Solanales; family Solanaceae; genus Solanum; species Solanum gracilifrons. The sequence continues at coordinate 22,746 of JAJOOH010000281.1, read as the reverse complement.
TTTTTGGGTCTTTTTAGGGTTTTTAAGGGTTAAGTGCTTCTTAGGGTTTTATAGGGCTTAGAGCTTAGGGTTTAGTACCTAGGTGTTTTTGTTTTTTTTAGTTTTAGGGTTCATAGAATTTTAGGATTTAGGGTTTGTACCTTAGGGTTTTTAGGGGATTTAAATGGTTTTTAGGGTTTATTTTACAGTTATAGGATTTAGGGTTTTTGAAGGTTAGGGTTTAGGGTTTCTTAGGGTTTTTAAGTTAAGGTGTTTTAGGGTTTAGTGCCTAGGTTTTTTTTTAGGGTTTAGGGATTCCGGGTTTTTAGTGTTTTTTTGGTTTAGGGTTTACGGATTTTTAGGGTTAAGGATTTAAAGCTTAGGGGTTTTCAAGGATTTTAAATGGTTTTAGGGTTAGTTTTAGGGTTTATAGGATTTATGTTTTGTTAAGGTTTACGGTTTAGGGTTTCTTAGGGTTCTCGGTTTAGAATTTAGAGTTTTAAGTTAGGGTTTAGGATTTAGGGCTTAGTGTTTTTTTAGGTTTTGGGTTTTAGGGTTTAGGGCTTTAGGTTATTTAGGGTATGGCTTTTTAGGATTTCATAGGTTTAGGGTATAGGGCCTAGGGTTTCTTTTGCGTTTTTTAGGGTTTAGTATATACGATTTAGTGCTTTATATGGTTTAGAGCATAGAATTTTTTAGGTTTAGGGGTTTTTGGTTTTTTAGAGTTTTTAAGTGTAAAGTGTTTCTTAGGGTTTTTTTTTTGTGTTTTTTAGGCTTAGGGTTTATAGTTTTCTAGGATTTAGGGCTTAAATCTTAGGGGTTTTTAATTTTTTTTTTAGGGTTTATAGGATTTAGGGTTTCTTAAGATTTAGGGTTTAGGGTTTCTTAGCTCTATAGGTTTAGGATTTAGGGTTTTAGGTTAGTGTTTAGGGTTTTATCTAGCTTTTTAGGGTTTAGGGCTTTTTTAGGTTTAGGGTTTTAGGTTATAGGTTTTATATAGGTTTTTAAGGTTTAGGGCTTTGGGTTTTTTTGAGTTTTATAGGTTTAGGGTCTACGGCTTAGGGTTTTTTGGTATTTTTTAGGGTTTAGCATATATGATTTAGGGCTTTATAGGGTTTAGAGCTATGAGTTTTTTTACGTTTAGTGGTTTTTGGATTATTAGGGTTTTTAAGGGTTAAGTGTTCTAGGGGTTTAGGGTTTAGGGCTTAGTTTTTTTTTTTTTGTGTTTTGTAGGTTTAGGGTTTATAGTTTTTTATGATTTAGGGTTTCTTACGGGTTTTAAATGGTTTATAGGGTTTATTTTAGGGTTTATAGGATTTATGGTTTCTTAAGGTTTAGGGTTTCTTAGGTTTTTGGGTTTAGGATTTAGGGTTTTAGGTTAGGGTTTAGGATTTAGAATATAGGGTGTAGCGTCTTTTTAGGTTTAGGGTTTTAGGTTAAGAGGTTTATTAAGCTTTTAAAGGTTTAGGGCTTTGGGTTTGTTAGGTTAAGGTTTTTTAGGGTTTAGTGCCTAGGTTTTTTTTTGGGTTTTTAGTGTTTTTTTGATTTAGGGTTTACGGATTTTTAGGATTCAAGATTTAGAGCTTAGAGTTTTTTAAGGATTTTAAATGCTTTCAGGGTTAGTTTTAGGGTTTATAGGATTTAGGGTTTGTTAAGGTTTAGGGTTTAGGGTTTCTTAGGGTTTTCGGTTTAGGATTTATAGTTTTAAGTTAGGGTTTAGGGTTTAGGGCTTAGGGTTTTTTTAGGTTTTGGGTTTTAGGGTTTAGGGCTTTGGGTTATTTAGGTTATGGCTTTTTAGGATTTCATAGGTTTAGGGTATAGGGCCTAGGGCTTCTTTAGTGTTTTTTAGGGTTTAGCATATACGGTTTAGGGCTCTATATGGTTTAGAGCATAGAGTTTTTTAGGTTTAGGGGTTTTTTCTTTTTTAGAGTTTTTAAGTGTAAAGTGTTTCTTAGGGTTTTTTAGTGCTTAGGTTTTTTTTTTTGTGTTTTTTAGGTTTAGGGTTTACAGTTTTTTAGGATTTAGGGCTTAGATCTTAGGGGTTTTAAATTTTTCTTAGGGTTTATAGGATTTAGGGTTTCTTAAGGTTTAAGATTTAGGGTTTCTTAGCGCTATAGGTTTAGGATTTAGGGTTTTAGGTTAGTGTTTAGGGTTTAGGGTTTTTTTAGGTTTTGGGTTTTAGGTTATGGGTTTTATATAGGTTTTTAAGGTTTAGGGCTTTAGGTTTTTTAGGGTTTTATAGGTTTAGGGTTTACGGCATAGGGTTTTTTAGTGTTTCTTAGGGTTTGGTTTCTATGATTTAGGGATTTATAGGGTTTAGAGCTATGAGTTTTTTAGGTTTAGGGGTTATTGGATTATTAGGGTTTTCAAGGGTTAATTGTTCCAAGGGTTTAGGGTTTAAGGCTTAGGTTTTTTATTTGTGTTTTGTAGGTTTAGGGTTTACAGTTTTTTATGATTTAGAGTTTAGAGCTTAGGGTTTCTTATGGGTTTTAAATGGTTTATAGGGTTTATTTTTGGGTTTATAGGATTTATGGTTTCTTCAGGTTTAGGGTTTACAGTTTCTTAGGGTTTTAGGTTTAGTATTTAGGGTTTTAGGTTATGGTTTAGGGTTTTAGGTTAAGGGTTTTATCTAGGTTTTTTGGGTTTAGGGCTTTGGGTTATTTATGTTAAGGGTTTTTAGATTTTTTTTTGTGGCTTTTTAGGGTTTAGCATGTACGTTTTAGGGCTTTATATGGTTTAGAGCTTAGAGGTTTTTTTAGATTAAGCGGTTTTTGGGTTCTTTAGGGTTTGTAAGGGTTAAGTGTGTCTTAGGGTTTTCTAAGGTTTAGGGTTTTCTAAGGTTTAATATTTATGGATTTTTTAGGGTTTAGGGTTTATATCTGAGGATTTTGTAGGGGTCTTAAATGCTTTTTAAGGTTTAAAGGATATAGGGTTTCTTATTATTCAGGATTTCTTAGGGTTTTAGGTTTAGAATTCAAGGATTTAGGTTAGAGTTGAGGGTTTAGGGTTTTGTGTTTTATAGGTTAGGGTTTTAGGTTAATGGTTTTATCTAAGGTTTTTATGGTTTAGGGCTTTGGGAGTTTTAGGGTTTTTAGAGCTTTATAGGTTTATTGTCTAGGGCTTAGGGTTTTTTTTGTGTTTTTTAGTATTTGGCATATAAGGTTTAGGGCTTGATAGGTTTTAAAGCTTAGATTTTTTTAGGTTTAGGGCTTTTTGGGATTTTTTAGGGCTTTTAAAAGGTAAGTGTTTCTTAGGGTTTCTGGTTTAGAGCTTAAGGTTTTTTCGGGGTTTTAAATGGTTTTTAGGGTTAATCTTATAATTTATAGGACTTAGGGTTTCTTAAGGTTTAGGGTTTAGAGTTTCTTAGGGTTTTAGGTTTAGGATTTAAGGTTTTAGGTTAGGGTTTAGGGATTTAGGTTAAGGGTTTTATCTAGATTTTTAGGGTTTAGGGCTTTAGGTTTTTAAGATATGTTTTTTAGGTTTTATAGGTTTAGGGCATAGGGATTTGGGTTTTTTTAGGGTTTTTAAAAGTTAAGTGTTTCATAGGGTTTTTAGGGTTTCTAGTTTAGAGCTTAGGGTTTTGTAGGGGTTTTAAATGGTTTCCAGGGTTTATTTTACGGTTTATATGATTTAGGGTTTCTTAAGGTTTAGGGTTTAGAGTTTCTTTGGCTTTTAGGTTTAGGGTTTAGAGTTTCTTAGGGTTTTAGGTTTAGGATTTAGAGTTTTAGGGTAGGGTTTATGGCTTAGGGTTCTTTCGGTTTAGGGTTTTAGGTTAATGATTTTATTTAGGGTTTTAGGGTTTAGGGCTTTTAGTTTTTTGGGTTATGGGTTTTTAGGATTTTATAGGTTTAGGGTTTAGGGCTTAGGGTTTTTTCGTGTCTTTTTAAGGTTTACAATATAGGATTTAGGGATTTATATGGTTTAGAGCTGAGAGTTAATTTAGGCTTAGGTTTTTTTTTGGTCTTTTTAGAGTTTTAAGGGTTAAGTGTTTCTTATGGTTTTTTAGGGTTAGGGATTTTTTGTCTTTTTTAGGTTTACAGTTTACAATTTTTTAGGATTTAGGGTTTAGAACTTAGGGTTTTTAGGGGTTTTAAATGATTTTTAGGGATTATTTTAGGGTTTATAAGATTTAGGGTTTCTTAAGGTTTAGAGTATAGGGTCTGTTCAGGTGGTAGGTTTAGGATCTAGCATTTTAGGTTAGGGTTTACGGTTTAGGGCTTAGGTTTTTTTTAGATTTAGGGTCTTAGGTAAGGGTTTTTATGAAGGTTTTTAGCGCATAAGGCTTTGGGTTTTTTAGGGTTTTATAAGTTTATGGTTTGGGGTTTAGGTTTTTTTGTGTGTGTGTTTTTTAAGGTTTAGCATATACAATTTAGGGCTTTATAGGGTCTGTAGCTTTGAGTTTTTTTGCTTTAGGGGATTTTGAGGTTTTCAGGGTTTTTAAGGGTTAGGTCTTTCTTAGGGTTTAAGGCTTTCGGGTTTTTATGTTTTTAGGTTTAGAATTTACGGATTTTTAGTATTTATGGTTTAGTGCTTAGGGTTTTCTAGGGGTTTTATATGGTTTTTAGGGTTTATTTTAGTGTTTATTGGATTTAGGTTTTCTTAAGGTTTAGGGTTTAGTGTTTCTTAGGGTTTTAGTTTTAGGATTTAGGGTTTTACGTTGGGCTTTAGGGTTTAGGTCTTAGGGTTTTTTAGGTTTTGGGTTATAGGCTAAGGGTTTGGTCTAGGGTTTTAGGGTTTAGGGCTTTGGGTTTTTTGAGTTAAGGATTTTATAGGTTTAGTGTTTAAGTCTTATGGTTTTTTTGTTCTTTTTTAGGGATAAGTTCACGGTGTTATTTAGGTTTCTAGGGTTTAGGGCTTTATGTTTCTTAGGGTTTGAAATGTTTATGATTTAGGGCTTAGGGTTTTTTTTGTGTTTTTTAGGGTTTAGCTTATACGGTTTAGGGATTTATAGGGTTTAGAGCTTAGAGTTTTTTTTAGGGTTAGGGGTTATTGGGTTTTTTAAGGGTTAAATGTTTCTTGTGTGTTTTTTCAATTTAGGGTTTATAAAATTTAGGATAAAGGGTAAATAGAGCTTAGGGATTTTATGGGTTTTAAATTGTTTTTAGGGTTTATTTTTAGGATTTATGGTTTAGTGCTTAGGGTTTTGTACGGAATTTATATGATTTTTAGGGTTTATTTTAGTGTTTATAGGTTTTAGGTTTTCTTAAGGCTTAGGATTTAGTGTTTCTTAGGGTTTTAGGTTTAGGATTTAGGGTTTTAAGTTAGGCTTTAGGGTTTAGGTCTAGGGTTTTTAGGTTTCGTGTTTTAGGTTAAGGGTTTTATCTAGGGTTTTAGGGTTTAGGGATTTTGGTTTTTTTGATTAAGGATTTTTAGGATTTTATAGGTTTAGTGTTTAAGTCTTAGGATTTTTTGTGTTACTTTAGGGCTTAGTATATAGGATTTAGGGATTTATTGGGTTTATAGCTCAGAGTTTTTTTAGGTTTAGAGGTTTTTGTATTATTTAGAGTTTTTAAGGGTTAATTGTTTCTTATGGTTTTGGGTTTTTTCTGTGTTTTTAGGTTAATGGTTTACAGATTTTTAGAATTTAGGGTTAAGAATTTGGGGTTTTGTAGGGGTCTTAAATTGTTTTTAGGGTTTATTTTAAGATTTATAGGATTTATGGTTTTTTCAGGTTTAGGGTTTCGTAGGATTTTAGGTTGGGGTTTAGGGCTTAGAGTTTTTTTAGGTTTAGGGTTTTAGTGTAAGGTTTTTTTTAGGTTTTTAGTGTTTAAGGATTAGGTTTCGTAGGGTTTGAAATGTTTATGATTTAGGGCTTAGGGTTTTTTGTGTTTTTTATGGTTTAGTATATACGGTTAAGGGTTTTATAGGGTTTAGAACTTAGAGTTTTTTTAGGTTTAGGGTTATTGGGGTTTTTAAGGGTTAAGTGTTTCTTAGGGATTTTTAGGGTTTAGGGTTTAGGGTTTAGGGCTTTGGGGATTTTTTGTATGTTTTTTCGGTTTAGGTTTTACAAAATTTTAGGATTGGTGGTTTATAGCTTAGGGATTTTATGTGTTTTAAATGGTTTTTAAGGTTTATTATTAGGATTTATGGTTTAGTGCTTAGGGTTTTGTAGGGACTTAATATGGTTTTTAGGGTGTATTTTAGTGTTTATAGGATTTAGGTATTCTTAAGGCTTAGGGTTTAGTGTTTCTTAGGGTTTTAGATTTAGGATTTAGCGTTTTATGTTAGGCTTTAGGGTTTAGGTATTAGGGTTTTTTAGATTTTGGGTTTTAGGTTAAGGGTTTTATCTAGGATTTTAGGGTTTAGGGCTTTGAGTCTTTCGTGTTAAGGATTTTTAGGATTTTGTTGGTTTAGTGTTTAAGTCATATGGTTTTTTTGTGTTTCTTTAGGTTTTAGTATGTAGGATTTAGGGGTTTAGAGGGTTTGTAGCTCAGAGTTTTTTTACGTTTAAGGGTTTTTGTATTATTTAGAGTTTTTAAGGGTTAATTGTCTCTTAGGGTTTTAGGGTTTGGGGCTTAGGGTTTTTTATGTGTTTTTAGGTTTAGGGTTTACAGGTTTTTAGGATGTATGGTTTAAATATTAGAGTTTTGTAGGGGTCTTAAATGATTTTTAGGGATTATTTTAGGATTTATAGGATTTATGATTTTTGAAGGTTTAGGGTTTCGTAAAATTTTAGGTTAGGGTTTAGGGTTTAGGGCTTAGAGTTTTTTTGGTTTAGGGTTTTAGTTTAAGGTTTTATTTAGGTTTATAGGGTTTAGGGCTTTAGGTTTCTTAGGGTTTGAAATGTTTATTATTTAGGGCTTAGGGTTTTTTTTGTGTTTTTTAGGGTTTAGCATATATGGTTTAGGGCTTTATAGGGTTTAGAGCTTAGAGTTTTCTTAGGTGTCAGAGTTATTAGGTTTTTTAATGGTTAAGTGTTTCTTAGGGGGTTTTAGGGTTTAGGATTTAGGGATTTGGGTTTTTTTTGTATGTTTTATTTATTTGGGGTTTATGAAATTTTAGGATTAAGGGTTTAGAGCTTAGGGATTTTATGGATTTTAAATTGTTTTTAAAATTTATTTGTAGGATTTATGGTTTATTGCTTAGGGTTTTGTACGGAATTTATATGGTTTTTAGGGTTTATTTTAGTGTTTATAGGATTTAGGTTTTCTTAAGGCTTAGGATTTAGTGTTTCTTAGGGTTTTAGGTTTAGGATTTAGGGCTTTACGTTAGGCTTTAGGGTTTAGGTGTTAGGGTTTTTAGATTTGGGGTTTTAGGTTAAGGTTTTTATCTAGGGTTTTTGGGTTTAAGGCTTTGGGCTTTTTGGGTTAAGGATTTTTAGGATTTTATAGGTTTAGTGTTTAAGTCTTATGGTTTTTTTGTGTTTCTTTACGGTTTAGTTTATAGGATTTAGAGGTTTATAGGGTTTATAGCTCAGAGTTTTTTTAGGTTTAGGGGTTTTTGTATTATTTAGATTATTATTTAGGGGTTTTAAGGTTTAGGGTTTTTTTTTGTGTTTTTAGGTTACGGGTTTACAAATTTTTAGGATTTAGGGTTTAGAGCTTAGGGTTTAGTAGGGGCCTTAAATGGTTTTTAGGGTTTATTTTTGGATTTATAGGATTTATGGTTTTTTAAGGTTTACGGTTTCATAGGATTTTAGGTTAGGGTTTAGGGCTTCTAGTTTTTTTAGGTTTACGGTTTTAGTTTAAGGTTTTATTAGGTTTTTTGGGTTTAAGGCTTTAGGTTTCTTACTGTTTAAAATGTTTTTGATGTAGGGTTTAGGGTTGTTTTTGTGTTTTTTAGGGTTTTATAGGGTTTAGAGCTTAGAGTTTTATTAGGTTCATAGTTATTGGGTTTTTTAAGGGTTAAGTGTTTCTTAGGGGTTTTTAGGGTTTAGGGTTTAGAGCATTGGGTTTTTTTTTGTGTGTATTTTCGGGTTAGGGTTTACAAAATTTTAGTATTGATGGTTTATAGCTTAGGGATTTTATGGGTTTTAAATGGTTTTTAGGGTTTATTTTTAGGATTTATGGTTTAGTGATTAGAGTTTTGTGGGGCATTTATATGGTTTTTAGGTTTTATTTTAGTGTTTATAGAATTTAGGTTTTTTTAAGGCTTAGGGTTTAGGTCTTAGGGTTTTTTAGGTTTCGGGTTTTAGGTTAAGGGTTTTATCTAGGATTTTAGGGTTTAGGGCTTTGAGTTTTTTGGGTTAAGGATTTTTAGGATTTTATTGGTTTAGTGTTTAAGTCTTAGGTTTTTTTGTGTTTCTTTAGGTTTTAGTATATAGGATGTAGGGGTTTATAGGGTTTGTAGCTCAGAGTATTTTTAGGTTTAGGGGTTTTTGTATTATTTGGAGTTTTTAAGGGTTCAGTGTTTCTTAGGGTTTTAGAGTTTAGGGTCTAGGGATTAGGATTTTTTGTGCATTTTTAGGTTTAGGGTTTACAGATTTATAGGATTTAGGGTTTAGAGCTTAGGGTTTTGAAGGGGTCTTAAAAGGTTTTTACGGTTTATTTTATGATTTATAGTATTTTTTGTTTTTGAAGGTTTAGGGTTTCGTAGTATTTTAGGTTAGGGTTTAGGGTTTAGGGCTTATAGGTTTTTTAGGTTTAGGGTTTTAGTTTAAGGTTTTATTTAGGTTTTTAGGGTTTAGGGCTTTAGGTTTCTTAGGGTGTGAAAAGTTTATGATTTAGGGATTAGGTATTTTTGTGTTTTTTTGGGTTTAGCATATACGGTTTAGGTCTTTATAGGGTTTAGGGCTTAGAGTTTTTTAGGTTGAGGGGTTATTGGGTTTTTTAGGGGTGAAGTGTTTCTTAGAGGTTTTCTGGGTTTAGGGTTTAGGGCTTTGAGTTTTTTTTTTTTTGTTTTTTCGTTTTAGGGTTTACAAATTTTTAGGATTAAGGGTTATATCTTGGGGATTTTATGGGTTTTAAAGTGTTTTTAGGGTTTTCTTTTAGGTTTAGAACTTAGGGATTTTATATATTTTAAATGGTTTTTAGGGTTTACTTTTAAGATTTATGGTTTAGTGCTTAGGGTTTTGTAGGGATTTTATATGGTTTTTAGGGTTTATTTTAGTGTTTATAGGATTTAGGTTTTCTTAAGGCTCAGGGTTTAGTGTTTATTAAGGTTATTGGTTTATAATTTAAGATTTTACAATAGAGTTTAAGGTTTAGGTCTTAGGCGTTTTAGGTTTTGGGTTTTTTCTAGGGTTTTAGAGTATAGGCCTTTGGGTTTTTTGGGTTAAGGATTTTTAGGATTTTATAGGTTTAGTGTTTAAGTCTTAGGTTTTTTTTTGTGTTTCTTTAGGGTTTAGTATATAGGATTTAGGTGTTTATAGGGTTTATAGCTCAGAGTTTTTTTAGATTTAGGTTTTTTGTATTATTTAGAGTTTTTAAGGGTTAAGTGTTTCTTAGGGTTTTAGGGTTTAGAGTTTTTTGTGTGTTTTTAGGTTTATGGTTTACAAATTTTTAGGATTTAGGGTTTAGAGCTTAGGGTTTTGTAGGGGTCTTAAATGTTTTTTAGGGTTTATTTTCGGATTTATAGGATTTATGGTTTTTTAAGGTTTAGGGTTTCAAAGGATTTTAGGTTTGGTTTTAGGGCTTAGAGTATTTTTAGATTTAGGGTTTTAGTTTAAGGTTTTATTTAGATTTTTAGGGTTTAAGGCTTTAGGTTTCTTACGGTTTAAAATGTTTTTGATGGTTTAGCATATACTGTTTAGGGTTTTATAGGGTTTAGAGCTTAGAGTTTTATTAGGTTCAGAGTTATTGGGTTTTTTAAGGGTTAAGTGTTTCTAAGGGTTTACAAAATTTTGGGATTTATGGTTTATAGCTTTGGGATTTTATGGGTTTTAAATGGTTTTTAGGGTTTATTTTTAGGATTTAGGGTTTAGTGCTTAGGGTTTTGTCGAGAATTTATATGGCTTTTAGGGTTTAGGATTTAGGGCTTTGGTTTTTATTTGTATGTTTTTTTGGTTTAGGGTTTATAAATTTTTAGGATTAAGGGTTTAAAGATTAGGGATTTTATGGGTTTTAAATGGTTTTTAAAGTTTATTTTTAGAATTTATGGTTTAGTGCTTAGGGTTTTGTACGGAATTTATATGGTTTTTAGGGTTTATTTTAGTGTTTATAGGATTTAGGTTTTCTTAAGGCTTAGGATTTAGTGTTTCTTAGGGTTTTAAGTTTAGTATTTAGGGTTTTACGTTAGGCTTTAGGGTTTAGGTCTTAGGGTTTTTAGGTTTCGGGTTTTAGGTTAAGGATTTTATCTAGGGTTTTAGGGTTTAGGGCTTTGGGCTTTTTGGGTTATGGATTTTTTGGATTTTATAGGTTTATTGTTTAAGTCTTAGGGTTTTTTTGTGTTTCTTTAGGGTTTAGTATATAGGATTTAGGGGTTTATAGGGTTTATAGCTCAGAGTTTTTTTAGGTTTAGGGGTTTTTGTATTATTTAGAGGTTTTAAGGGTTAAGTGTTTCTTAGGGTTTTAGGGTTTAGGGTTTTTTGTGTGTTTTTAGGTTAAGGGTTTACAAATTTTTAGGATTTAGGGTTTAGAGTTTAGGGTTTTGTAGGGGTCTTAAATTGTTTTTAGGGTTTATTTTAGGATTTATAGGGTTTATGGTTTTTTAAAGTGTAGGGTTTCATAGGATTTTAGGTTAGGGTTTAGGGCTTAGATTTTTTTTACGTTTACGGTTTTAGTTTAAGGTTTTATTTAGGTTTTTAGGGTTTAAGGCTTTAGGTTTCTTACGGTTTAAAATATTTTTGATATAGGGCTTAGTGTTTTTTTTTGTGTTTATTAGGGTTTAGCATATACCTTTTAGGGTTTTATAGGGTTTAGAGCTTAGAGATTTTTTAGGTTCAGAGTTATTGGGTTTTTTAAGGGTTAAGTGTTTCTTAGCGATTTTTAGGGTTTGGGGTTTAAGGCTTTAGGTTTTTTTGTGTGTGTATTTTCGGTTTAGGGTTTACAAAACTTTAGGATTGATGGTTTATAGCTTATGGATTTTATGGGTTTTAAATGGTTTTTAGGGTTTATTTTTAGGATCTATGGTTTAGTGCTTAGGGTTTTGTGGGTAATTTATATGGTATTTGGGGTTTATGTTAGTGTTTATAGAATTTAGGTTTTCTTAAGGCTTAGGGTTTAGTGTTTCTTAGGGTTTTTAGTTTAGGATTTAGCATTTTACGTTAGGCTTTAGGGTTTAGGTCTTAGGGTTTTTAAGGTTTCGGGTTTTATCTAGGATTTTAGGGTTTAGGGTTTTGAGTTTTTTGGTTTAAGGATTTTTAGGATTTTATAGGTTTAGTGTTTAAGTCTTATGGTTTTTTTGTATTTCTTTAGGTTTTAGTATATAGGATTTAGGGGTTCATTGGGTTTATAGCTCAGAGCTTTTTTAGGTTTCGGTGATTTCCGTACTATTTAGAGTTTTTAAGGGTTAAGTGTTGCTTAGGGTTTATGGCTTAGGATTTTTTGTGCGTTTTTAGGTTTAGGATTTACAGATTTATAGGATTTAGGATTTAGAGCTTAGGATTTTGTAGGGGTCTTAAATGGTTTTTAGGGTTTGTTTTAGGATTTATAGGATTTATGGTCCTTGAAGGTTTATAGGTTTATTGGGTTTTTTAAGGGTTAAGTGTTTCTTAGGGGTTTTTAGGGTTTAGGGTTCAGGGCTTTGGAATTATTTTTTTGTGTGTTTTTTCGATTTAGGTTTTACAAATTTTTAGGATTAAGGGTTTAAACCTTAGGGTTTTTATGGGTATTAATTTGGTTTTAGGTTTTATTTTTAGGATTTATAGTTTAGTGCTTAGGGTTTTGTAGGGAATTTATATGGTTTTTAGGGTTTATTTTAGTGTTTATAGGATTTAGGATTTGTTCAGGCTAAGGGTTTAGTGTTTATTAAGGTTATTGGTTTATAATTTAAGATTTTACAATAGAGTTTAAGGTTTAGGTCTTAGGCTTTTTAGGTTAAGGGTTTTATCTACGGTTTTAGGGTTTAGCGCTTTGGGTTTTTTGGGTTAAGGATTTTTAGGATTTTGTAGGTTTAGTGTTTAAGTCTTAGGGTTTTTTGGTGTTTCTTTAGGGTTTAGTATATAGGATTTAGGGGTTTATAGGGTTTATAGTTCCTAGTTTTTGTAGGTTTAGGGGTTTTTGTATTATTCAGAGTTTTTAAGGGTTAAGTGTTTCTTAGGGTTTTAGGGTTTAAGGTTTTTTTGTGTGTTTTTAGGTTTAGGGTTTACAAATATTTAGGATTTAGGGTTTAGAGCTTAGGGTTTTGTAGGGGTCTTAAATGGTTTTTAGGGTTTATTTTAGGATTTATAGGATTTATGGCTTTTTAAGGTTTAGGGTTTCATAGGATTTTAGGTCAGGGTTTAGGGGTTAGAGATTTTTTAGGTTTAGGGTTTGAGTTTAAGGTTTTATTTTGGTTTTTAGGGTTAAAGGCTTTAGGTTTCTTACGGTTTAAAATGTTTATGATTTAGTGCTTAGAGTTTTTTTTGTGTTTTTTAGGATTTAGCATATACGGTTTAGGGATTTGTAGGGTTTACAGCTTAGAGTTCTATTAGGTTTAGCGGTTATTGGGTTTTTTAAGGGTTAAGTGTTTCTTAGGGGTTTTTAGGGTTTAGGGTTTAGGGAATTGGGTTTTGTTTTGTGTGTTTTTTCGGTTTAGGGTTTACAAATTTTTAGGATTAAGGGTTTAGAGCTTAGGGATTTCACGGGTTTTAAACGTATTTTATGGTTTATTTTTAGGATTTAGTTTTAGTGCTTAGGGTTTTGTATGGAATTTATACTGTTTTTAGGGTTTATTTTAGTGTTTACAGGATTTAGATTTTCTTAAGGCTTAGGGTTTGGTGTTTCTTAGAGTGTTAGGTTTAGGATTTAGGGTTTTACGTTAGGCTTTAGGGTTTAGGTCTTAGGTATTTTAGGTTTCGGGTTTTAGGTTAAGGGTTTTATCTCGGGTTTTAGTGTTTAGGGCTTTGAGTTTTTTGGGTTAAGGATTTTTAGGATTTTATAGGTTTAGTGTTTAAGTCTTAGAGTTTTTTTGTTTATCTTTAGGGTTTAGTATATAGTATTTAGGGGTTTATAACGTTTATAGCTCAGAGTTTTTTTTAAGTTTGGGGTTTTTTGTATTATTTAGAGTTTTTAAGGGTTAAATGTTTCTTAGGGTTTTTGGGTTTAGGGTTTTTTGTGTGTTTTTAGTTTTAGGGTTTACAGATTTTTTGGATTTAGGGTTTAGTTTTAAGGGTTTTGTTGTGGTCTTAAATGGTTTTTAGGGTTTATTTTAGGTTTTATAGGATTTATGATTTTTAAAGGTTTAGGGTTTCTTAGGAATTTAGGTTAGGGTTTAGGGCTTAGAGTTTTTTTAGGTTTAGGGTTTTAGTTTAAGGTTTTATTTGGGTTTTTAGGGTTTAGGGCTTTAGGTTTCTTAGGGTTTGAAATGTTTATGATTTAGGGTTTAGGTTTTTTTTTTGTGTTTTTTAGGGTTTAACATATACGGTTTAGGGCTTTATATGGTTTTGAGCTTAGAGATTTTTTTTGTTTAGTGGTTATTGGGTTTTTTAAGGGTTAAGTGTTTATTAGGAGTTTTTAGGGTTTAGGGTTTAAGGCTTTAGGTTTTTTTTGTGTGTGTTTTTTCGATTTAGGGTTTACAAATTTTTACGATTAAGGGTTTAGAGCTTAGGGATTTTATTGGTTTTAAATGGTTTTTAGGGTTTATTTTTAGGATTTATGGTTTAGTGTTTAGGGTTTTGTAGGGAATTCATATGGTTTTTAGGGTTTATTTTAGTGTGTATAGGATTTAGGTTTACTTAAGGCTTAGGGTTTAGTGTTTATTAGGGTTATAGGTTTAGGATTTAGGATTTTACGTTAGGCTTTAAGGTTTAGGTATTAGGGTTTTTAGGTTTCGGGTTTTAGGTAAGGGTTTTATCTATGGTTTTACGATTAAGGTCTTGGGGTTTTATGGGTTAAGGATTTTTAGGATTTTGTAGGTTTAGTGTTTAAGTCTTAGGGTTTTTTTGTGTTTCTTTAGGGTTTAGTATAAAGGATTTAGGGGTTTATAGGGTTTATAGCTCAGAGTTTTTTTAGGTCTAGGGGTTTTTGTATTATTCAGAGTTTTTAAGGATTAAGTGTTTCTTAGGGTTTTAGGGTTTAGGGTTTTTTTTTGTGTTTTTAGGTTTAGGGTTTATAGATTTTTTGGATTTAGAGTTTAGAGCTATGGGTTTTGTAGGGGTTTTAAATGCTTTTTAGGGTTTATTTTCGGATTTATAGGATTTATGGTTTTTTAAGGTTTAGGGTTTCGTAGGAGTTTAGGTAAAGGTTTAGGGCTTAGAATTTTTTTAGGTTTAGGGTTTTAGTTTAAGGTTTTATTTAGGATTTTAGGGTTTAGGGCTTTTGGTTTCTTACTATTTGAAATGTTTATGATTTAGTGCTTAGGGTTTTTTTTGTGCTTTTTAGTGTTTAGTATATACGGTTTAGGGCTTTATAGGGTTTAGAGCTTAGAGTTTTTTTAGGTTTTCGAGTTATTGTGTTTTTTAAGTGTTAAGTATTTCTTTGGGGGTTTTAGGGTTTAGGGTTTAGAACTCTGAGTTTTTTTGTGTCTGTTTTTTCGATTTAGGGTTTACAAATTTTTAGGATTAAGGGTTGAGAGCTTAGGGATTTTATGGGTTTTAAATTGTTTTTGTGGTTTATTCTAAGGATTTACGGTTTAGTGCTTAGGGTTTTTTAGGGAATTTATATTGTTTTTAGGGTTTATTTTAGTGTTTATAGGATTTAGGTTTTGTTAAGGCTTAGGGTTTAGTGTTTCTTAGGGTTTTAGGTTTGGGATTTAGAGTTTTACGTTAGGCTTTAGGGTTTAGGTCTTAGGGTTTTTAGATTAAGGGTTTTATCTAGGTTTTGAGGGTTTAGGGCTTTGGGTTTTTTGGGTTAAGGATTTATAGGATTTTTAGGATTTTATAGGTTTAATGTTTAAGTTTTAGAGTTTTTTTGTTTTTCTTCAGGGTTTAGTATATAGGATTAAGGGGTTTATAGGGTTTATAGGGTTTATAGGTCAGAGTTTTTTTAAGTTTGGGGATTTTTGTTATATTTAGAGATTGTAAGGGTTAAGTCTTTCTTGGGGTTTTAGGGTTTACGGTTTTTTTAGTGTTTTTAGGTTTAAGGTTATAGATTTTTAGGATTTAGGGTTTAGAGTTAAGGGTTTTGTTGGGGTCTTTAATGGTTTTTAGGGTTTATTTTAGGTTTTATAGGATTTATGGTTTTTAATGGTTTAGGGTTTTGTAGGATTTTAGGTTAGGGTTTAGGGGTTAGAGTTTTTTTAGGTTTATGGTTTTAGTTCAAGGTTCTATTTAGGTTTTTAGGGTTTAGGGATTTAGGTTTGTTAGGGTTTGAATTTTTTATGATTTAGGGCTTAGGTTTTTTTTTGTGTTTTTTATGGTTTAGCATATATGGTTTAGGGCTTTATAGGGTTTTGAGCTTAGAGTTTTTTTAGGCTTAGGGTTGATTGGGATTTTTAAGGGTTAAGTGTTTCGTATTGGTTTTTAGGGTTTAGGGTTTATGGCTTTGGGCTTTTTTTTGTGTCTTTTGTCGTCTTAGGGTTTTTCAATTTTTGGGATTAAGGATTTAGGGATTATGGATTTTATGGGTTTTAAATTAATTTTAGGTTTTTTTTTTAGGATTTATGATTTTGTGCCTAGGGTTCTGTAGGGAATTTATATGGTTTTTAGGGTTTATTTTTAGTGTTTATAGGATTTAGGTTTTCTTCAGGCTTAGGGTTTAGTGTTTATTAAGGTTATTGGTTTATCATTTAGGATTTTACAATAGAGTTTAAGGTTTAGGTCTTAGGGTTTTTAGGTTAAGGGTTTTATCTACGGTTTTAGGGTTTAGGGCTTTGGGTTTTTTGGGTTAAGTATTTTTAGGATTTTTTAGGTTTAGTGTTTGAGTCTTAGGATTTTTTGGTGTTTCTTTAGGGTTTAGTATATGGGATTTAGGGGTTTATAGGGTTTATAGCTCAGATTTTTTGTAGGTTTAGGGGTTTTGGTATTATTCAGAGTTTTTAAGGGTTAAGTGTTTCTTGGGGTTTTAGGGTTTAAGGTTTTTTTGTGCGTCTTTAGGTTTAGGGTTTACAAATTTTTAGAATTTAGGGTTTAAAGCTTAGGGTTTTGTAGGGGTCTTAAATGGTTTTTAGGGTTTATTTTAGGATTTATAGATTTATGGCTTTTTAAGGTTTAGGGTTTCATAGGATTTTAGGTTAGGGTTTAGGGCTTAGAGATTTTTTAGGTTTAGGGTTTGAGTTTAAGGTTTTATTTTTGTTTTTATGGTTTAAGGCTTTAGGTTTCTTACGGTTTAAAATGTTTATGATTTAGTGCTTAGGTTTTTTTTGTGTTTTTTAGGGTTTAGCATATACGGTTTAGGGATTTGTAGGGTTTAGAGAGTAGAGTTCTATTAGGTTTAGGCGTTATTGGGTTTTTTAAGGGTTAAGTGTTTCTTAGGGGTTTTTAGGGTTTAGGGTTTAGGGCATTGGGTTTTGTTTTGTGTGTTTTTTCGGTTTAGGGTTTACAAATTTTTTGGATTAAGGGTTTAGAGCTTAGGGATTTCACGGGTTTTAAATGTATTTTATGGTTTATTTTTAGGATTTATGTCTTAGTGCTTAGGGTTTTGTATGGAATTTATATTGTTTTTAGGGTTTATTTTAGTCCGTATATGATTTAGATTTTCTTAATGCTTAGGGTTTGTTGTTTCTTAGGGTTTTAGGTTTAGGATTTAGGGTTTTATGTTAGGCTTTAGGGTTTAGGTCTTAGGTGTTTTAGGTGTCGGGTTTTAGGTTAAGGGTTTTATCTAGGGTTTTAGTGTTTAGAGCTTTGGGTTTTTTGGGTTAAGGATTTTTAGGATTTTATAGGTTTAGTGTTTAAGTCTTAGAGTTTTTTTGTTTATCTTTAGGGTTTAGTATATAGGATTTAGGGTTTTATGTTAGGCTTTAGGGTTTAGGTCTTAGGTGTTTTAGGTGTCGGGTTTTAGGTTAAGGGTTTTATCTAGGGTTTTAGTGTTTAGAGCTTTGGGTTTTTTGGGTTAAGGATTTTTAGGATTTTATAGGTTTAGTGTTTAAGTCTTAGAGTTTTTTTGTTTATCTTTAGGGTTTAGTATATAGGATTTAGGGTTTTATGTTAGGCTTTAGGGTTTAGGTCTTAGGTGTTTTAGGTGTCGGGTTTTAGGTTAAGGGTTTTATCTAGGGTTTTAGTGTTTAGAGCTTTGGGTTTTTTGGGTTAAGGATTTTTAGGATTTTATAGGTTTAGTGTTTAAGTCTTAGAGTTTTTTTGTTTATCTTTAGGGTTTAGTATATAGGATTTAGGGTTTTATGTTAGGCTTTAGGGTTTAGGTCTTAGGTGTTTTAGGTGTCGGGTTTTAGGTTAAGGGTTTTATCTAGGGTTTTAGTGTTTAGAGCTTTGGGTTTTTTGGGTTAAGGATTTTTAGGATTTTATAGGTTTAGTGTTTAAGTCTTAGAGTTTTTTTGTTTATCTTTAGGGTTTAGTATATAGGATTTAGGGGTTTATAACGTTTATAGCTCAGAGTTTTTTTTAAGTTTGGGGTTTTTTGTATTATTTAGAGTTTTTAAGGGTTAAATGTTTCTTAGGGTTTTTGGGTTTAGGGTTTTTTGTGTGTTTTTAGGTTTAGGGTTTACAGATTTTTAGGATTTAGGGTTTAGTTCTAAGGGTTTATTTGTGGTCTTAAATGGTTTTTAGGGCTTATTTTAGGTTTTATAGTATTTATGGTTTATAAAGGTTTAGGGTTTCGTAGGATTTTAGGTTAGGGTTTAGGGCTTAGAGTTTTTTTTGGTTTGGGGTTTTAGTTTAAGGTTTTATTTAGGTTTTTAGTATTTAGGGCTTTAGGTTTCTTAGGGATTAAAATGTTCATGATTTAGGGACTAGGTTTTTTTTTTGTGTTTGTTAGGGTTTAACATATACGGTTTAGGGCTTTAAAGGGTTTTGAGCTTATCATTTTTTTAGGTTTAGGAGTTATTGGGTTTTTTAATGGTTAAGTGTTTCTTTGGGGTTTTTAGGATTTACGGTTTAG
Organism: Solanum gracilifrons; assembly: GCA_029582605.1. NCBI lineage: Eukaryota > Viridiplantae > Streptophyta > Magnoliopsida > Solanales > Solanaceae > Solanum > Solanum gracilifrons. The sequence continues at coordinate 4,759 of JAJOOH010000281.1, read as the reverse complement.
GGCTTTGGATTTTCTTTTGTGTGTTTTTCCGGATTAGGGTTTACACATTTTTAGGATTAAGGGTTTAGAGCTTAGGGATTTTATGGGTTTTAAATGGTTTTCAGGGTTTATTTTTAGGATTTATGGTTTAGTGCTTAGGGTTTTGTACGGAATTTATATGGTTTTTAGGGTTTATTTTAGTGTTTATAGGATTTACGTTTTCTTAAGGCTTAGGGTTTAGTGTTTATTAGGTTTATAGGTTTAGGATTTAGGGTTTACGTTAGGCTTTACAGTTTAGGTCTTAGGGTTTTTAGGTTTCGGGTTTTAGGTTAAGGGTTTTATCTAGGGTTTTATCGTTTAGGGCTTTGGGTTTTTTGGGTTAAGGATTTTTAGGATTTTGTAGGTTTAGTGTTTAACTCTTAGGGTTTTTTTGTATTTCTTTAGGGTTTAGTATACAAGATTTAGGAATTTAAAGGGTTTATAGCTCAGGGTTTTTTTAGGTTTAGTGGTTTTTGTATTATTTTGAGTTTTTAAGGGTTAAGTGTTTCTTAGGGTTTTAGAGTTTAGGGTTTTTGTGTGTTTTTAGGTTTAGGGTTTACAGATTTTTAGCATTTAGGGTTTTGAGCTATGGGTTTTGTAGGGGTCTTAAATGGTTTTAGGGTTTATTTTCGGATTTATAGGATTTATGGTTTTTTAAGGTTTAGCGTTTCGTAGGATTTTAGGTTAGGGTTTAGGGCTTAGAGTTTTTTTAGGTTTAGGGTTTTATCTTAAGGTTTTATTTACGTTTTTAGGGTCTAGGGCTTTAGGTGTCTTAAGGTTTGAAATGTTTTTGATTTAGGGCTTAGAGTTTTTTTTGTGATTTTTAGGGTTTAGCATATACGGTTTAGGGCTTTATAGGGTTTAGAGCTTAGAGTTTTTTTAGGCTTAGGGGTTATTGGGTTTTCAAAGGGTTAAGTGTTTCTAAAGTGTTTTTAGGGTTTAGGGTTTAGGGCTTTGGGTTTTTTTTTTTGAGTGTTTTTTCGATTTAGGGTTTATAAATATTTAGGATTAAGGGTTTAGAGCTTAGGCATTTTATAGGTTTTAAATGGTTTTAAGGGTTTATTTTTAGGATTTATGGTTTAGTGCTTAGGGTTTTGTAGGGAATTTAAAAGGTTTTTAGGGTTTATTTTAGTGTTTATAGGATTTAGGATTTCTTAAGGCTAAGGGTTTAGTGTTTATTAGGGTTATAGGTTTAGGATTTGGGATTTTGCATTAGGCTTTATAGTTTAGGTGTTAGGGTTTTTAGGTTTCGGGTTTAAGGTTAAGTGTTTTATCTAGGGTTTTATGGTTTACGGCTTTGGGTTTTATGGGTTAAGGATTTTTAGGATTTTGTAGGTTTAGTGTTTCAGTCTTAGGGTTGTTTTGTGTTTCTTTAGGGTTTAGTATGTAGGATTTAGGGATTTATAGGGTTTATAGCTCAGAGTTTTTTTAGGTTTAGGAGTTTTTATATTATTTTGAGTTTTTAAGGTTTAAGTGTTTCTTAGAGTTTTAGGGTTTAGGATTTTTTGTGTGTTTTTAGGTTTAGGGTTTACAGATTTTTAGCATTTAGGGTTTTGAGCTATGGGTTTTGTAGGGGTCTTAAATGGTTTTTAGGCTTTTTTTTCGGATTTATAGGATTTATGGTTTTTTAAGGTTTAGGGTTTCGTAGGATTTGGGTTCAGGTTTAGGGCTTAGAGTTTTTTTAGGTTTAGGGTTTTAGCTTAAGGTTTTATTTACGTTTTTAGGGTCTACGGCTTTAGGTTTCTTAGAGTTTGAAATGTTTATGATTTAGGGCTTAGGGTTTTTTTTTGATGTTTTTTAGGGTTTAGCATATACGGTTTAGGGCTTTATAGGGTTTAGAGCTTATAGTTTTTTTAGGTTTAGGGGTTATTAGGTTTTTTGAGGGTTAAGTGTTTCTCAGGTGTTTTTAGGGTTAAGGGTTTAGGGCTTTGGGTTTTTTTTTGAGTGTTTTTTCGATTTAGGGTTTACAAATTTTTTAGGATTAAGGGTTTAGAGCTTAGGGATTTTATGGGTTTGAAATGGTTTTAAGGGATTATTTTTAGGATTTATGGTTTAGTGCTTAGGGTTTTGTAGGGAATTTATATGGTTTTCAGGGTTTATTTTATTGTTTATAGGATTTAGGTTTTCTTAATGCTAAGGGTTTAGTGTTTATTAGTGTTATAAGTTTAGGATTTAGGATTTTACATTAGGCTTTATGGTTTAGGTGTTAGGGTTTTTAGGTTTCGGGTTTAAGGTTAAGGGTTTTATCTAGGGTTTTAGGGTTTACGTCTTTGGGTTTTTTGGGTTAAGGATTTTTAGGATTTTGTAGGTTTAGTGTTTAAGTCTTATGGTTTTTTAGTGTTTCTTTAGGGTTTAGTATTTAGGATTTAGGGGTTTATAGCTCAGTGTTTTTTTAGGTATAGTGGTTTTTGTATTATTTAGAGATTTTAAGGGTTAAGTGTTTCATAGGGTTTTAGGGTTTGGGGTTTTTTATCTGCGTTTAACTTTAGGGTTTACAGATTTTTAGGATTTAGAGTTTAGAGCTATGGGTTCTGTATGGGTCTTAACTGATTTTTAGGGTTTATTTTATGGATTTATAGGATTTATGGTTTTTCAAGGTTTAGGGTTTCGTTGGATTTTATGTACGGGTTTAGGGCTTAGAGTTTTTTTAGGTTTAGGGTTTTAGTTTAAGGTTTTATTTAGGTTTTTAGGGTTTAGGGCTTTAGGTTTCTTAGGGTTTGAAATGTTTATGATTTAGTGCTTAGGGTTTTTTTTTGTGTTTTTTAGGGTTTAGCATATACGGTTTAGGGCTTTATAGGGCTTTGAGCTTAGATTTTTTTTAGGTTTAGGGGTTATTGTGTTTTTTACAGGTTAAGTGTTTCTTAGGGGTTTTTAGGGTTTAGAGTTTAGGGATTTTGGTTTTTATTTGTTTCTTTTTTCGGTTTAGGGTTTATAAATTTATAGGATTAAGGGTTTAGGGCTTAGGGATTTTGTGGGTTTTAAATGGTTTTTAGAGTTTATTTTTTTGATTTATGGTTTAGTGGTTAGGGTTTTGTAGGGAATTTATATAGTGTTTAGGGTTTATTTTAGTGTTTATAGGATTTAGGTTTTCTTAAGGATTAGGGTTTAGTGTTTCTTAGGGTTTTAGGTTTAGGATTTAGGGTTTTACGTTAGGCTCTAGGGTTTAGGTCTTAGAGTTTTTAGGTTTCGGGTTATAGGTTAAGTGTTTTATCTAGGGTTTTATTGTTCAGGGGTTTGGGTTTTTTGGGTTAAGGATTTTTAGGATTTTATTGGTTTAGTGTTTAATTCTTAGAGTTTTTTTGTTTATCTTTAGGGTTTAGTTTATAGGATATAGGGGTTTATAAGGTTTATAGCTTAGAGTTTTTTTAAGTTTGGGGTTTTTTGTATTATTTAGAGTTTTTAAGGGTTAATTGTTTCTTAGGGTTTTTGGGTTTAGGGTTTTTTGTGTGTTTTTAGGTTTAGGGTTTACAGATTTTTAGGATTTAGGGTTTAGTTCTAAGGGTTTTGTTGTGGTCTTAAATGGTTTTTAGGGTTTATTTTAGGTTTTATAGGATTTATGATTTTTAAAGGTTTAGGGTTTCTTAAGATTTTAGGTTAGGGTTTAGGGCTTAGAGTTTTTTTAGGTTTAGGGTTTTAGTTTAAGGTTTTATTTGGGTTTTTAGGGTTTAGGGCTTTAGGTTTCTTAGGGTTTGAAATGTTTATGATTTAGTGCTTAGGGTTTTTTTTTGTGTTTTTTAGGGTTTAGCATATACGGTTTAGGGCTTTATAGGGCTTTGAGCTTAGATTTTTTTTAGGTTTAGGGGTTATTGTGTTTTTTACGGGTTAAGTGTTTCTTAGGGGTTTTTAGGGTTTAGAGTTTAGGGATTTTGGTTTTTATTTGTTTCTTTTTTCGGTTTAGGGTTTATAAATTTATAGGATTAAGGGTTTAGAGCTTAGGGATTTTATTGAATTTAAATGGTTTTTAGGGTTTATTTTTAGGATTTATGGTTTAGTGCTTAGGGTTTTGTAGGGAATTAATGTGGTTTTTACGGTTTATTTTAGTGTGTATAGGATTTAGGTTTACTTAAGGCTTAGGGTTTAGTGTTTATTAAGGTTATAGGTTTAGGATTTAGGATTTTACGTTAGGCTTTAAGGTTTAGGTATTAGGGTTTTTAGGTTTCGGGTTTTAGGTTAAGGGCTTTATCTATGGTTTTATGGTTAAAGGCTTGGGGTTTTATGGGTTAAGGATTTTTAGGATTTTGTAGGTTTAGTGTCTAAGTCTTTGGGTTTTTTTGTGTTTCTTTAGGGTTTAGTATAAAGGATTTAGGGGTTTATAGGGTTTATAGCTCAGAGTTTTTTTAGGTTTAGGGGTTTTTGTATTATTCAGAGTTTTTAAGGGTTAAGTGTTTCTTAGGGTTTTAGGGTTTAGGGTTTTTTTTGTGTTTTTAGGTTTAGGGTTTCTAGATTTTTTGTATTTAAAGTTTAGAGCTATGGGTTTTGTAGGGGTTTTAAATGCTTTTTAGGGTTTATTTTCGGATTTATAGTTTTTATGGTTTTTTAAGGTTTAGGGTTTCGTAGGAGTTTTGGTAAGGGTTTAGGGCTTAGAATTTTTTTAGGTTTAGGGTTTTAGTTTAAGGTTTTATTTAGGTTTTTAGGGTTTAGGGCTTTAGGTTTCTTACTATTTGAAATGTTTATGATTTAGTGCTTAGGGTTTTTTTTGTGCTTTTTAGTGTTTAGTATATACGGTTTAGGGCTTTATAGG